>JANSTX010021550.1:0-21738 GCA_027564355.1 Penthetria funebris
AGTCGCCACCCATAACAAGTCTAGCACGAGATCTAGCCGCCATCTCGACAATTGTATTTAGGTCCGACACATTGATTGCATGTCCCGTCGTGCCAGGGATGTAGGCCGACACGAAGAGGAGATTACTCCCATCTTCGACCCCAGATAAGACGGCTGTACATTCAATTGAGGCCAGAACCCCCTGAAAGTCGATTTGTCTGCCATTGTTATTGATTCGTACTCTATGTTTGGCATTTAATTTAGTCTCGGCAATCAGCAGAACCTGTGGCCGAAGAAATCGCGTCAGTTCAGTAAGTTCGTATCGTTTTTTTTTTACTCACCAGGGAGTTTATGTTAATTGTATTACTCGTATGCCGTACATAGTTAACAGCAGAGATCGCAAATGAATCGAAGAATGATCTCCCGGCGACGGGTAGGATCCTCTTGTTTATAATCAACCATAAAGACCATTACCTTTTGTGCCATAGTGAAGAAATCACATCCGAAGATATTGGTACATTCGGTCTGAATTGAATTGAGTGGAGATCAGTTTGTCGTTGGCGCTCAATTGTTATTTTTGTGATTAAAAGGTATTTATTCGCCAGAAAGATTTTGTCATTGGAGTCGGCGGAGATTCTTACAACGTAGAGGCTTAGGTTATTGTGAAAGAAATAACTTCATTCAAGGTGGCAATTGCCTCGGCCATTTCTTCATTTGTGTAGCCCTGGTCGAGATCCTTAATTACAAATGAGCTTTGCCTATTCTCACGCGGCGTGTAGGAAAAGTATTGTATATTATGTGCCTTCAGGTGGTCCGTAAAAGCATTGTGTTCAGCTGTAGACGCCATGCAGAGTTCAATTTTTATACCACGCTTCTTCATGATAAAATTTTTGGAGTCAAGTCTGTCGCCCGCCATTGTTCTTATTTCTCGCAATGACTGTCCAGTGATGAGTATGAGTGGAGGTCTTGATTTACGAGGGGTTGTATCTGTTGGCCGCAGAGGTTGCCGGGTTTGAGAGGGATTGTCATTATTTACATCCGATGATGTTCCAATATGAATGTTTTCATGGGAGGTAATTGGGGAATAATTTTTTTGAGGTTCGCTTAATTCAGTTCGCTTAATATACATTATTTAATATTGTTCAGCTATTAGAGTTTTAGGGTTGATTATGAAATTGCGGAAATGGGGTAACTTGACTGTTGATTTGTTTTCTTCTCATTATTAGTTTTCACGTCTCATTACCAATTTCTTTATATTTCATAACTAATCATGTCAACAATGTGTACACCAAAATGTGTCAGCAATTGTGTTAAAATATTGACCGTGATTTGTCAACGCTTTGTGAACTATTGAGTCACTTCCTCATCATGCATTTTAACAACACTTTCGCAGTTTACAGTTCGAGATTCTTTTTTTTATAAGGCAACCATAAGTTTTAACTTAATCTGTACAATTATCATAGAATCTAAAGGAGAATTCCTCAATATTTTACTAATCATTATGTGATCTATTTAATTTCTGGTACGCCCGTTCAGTAAAATCCATTTTTTTTTCTTTTTGTACTTTTTTATGCGCAAATATTATATCACCAATTATCAATGTTGTATCCATTCGTAAATTCTCCATTATTGTTCTTATCGCTCATACCACGTGTACCAAACAGAAACTCCAGACACTTAGCAATAAACTACTTTGACTACTTGTATATGTGTCGCAAAGTCAGGAAACAAATGGGTGTAAACATTGAAAAAAATTCAAATATTATCATCTGATAAATTATATTTGATTTTTCGTCAATCATCTGATGGTATTAAACTGGGCGAAAATAGCGTATAATGAGAGCAAATTATAATATAATATATTATAATATTCTACGACAAAGAATAGAATTTTAAGCTACGTATATTCACAAAATGCATAGACATTCTAAAGCAGTGACTCGAACGTATCCAATAGAAATATAGCAGAGAAAATGAACTGCTAAACCCTTTCCACGTAATGAAACTTTCAACAGCGAATATTTATTAAATTCATTTCCTTATTCGTCGTATACCATTGAATAAACATCTAAATCAAAACTAATTATTAGCCATCACGCCTAAATCAAAACGACGAAGAAATTACGACTGAAATGACTTGTGGACTAAATAGTGAATAAGTGTTAAAATCGTGTATAGTGAGATAAAATAAATATTAACTTCTTCTATTGGTACTATATTGTATTATCGACTATACAACCGTTACTAAGTGAAATAAAGTAACGTTTATATAGTTCGGTTTATAGATTTAGGTGCAAAATGTCGTCAACTATATTCTATACTAATAACCGAGTACACTCAAATATCGTTATTCTAGATCACTAACTCCTTTTATTATGAAGTAATTATTTCAATTTATTTAAATATTTTAAATAAAAATAAAAAACTCAATTATTTTTAGTAAATTTATTTCATATAATTTTATTGTTAATTGTAATTTCACAATCTTACATAGCAACTACATAAAATATCATGTCCATGGTAAAAAATTACTAAACATTATAGTGCCAATTACAAAATAACTTGAAAACCAAATAAATATAGGATTTCTAATTAAATTTGAAAATGTAAAAAGTTTTACAATTTTATTCTTTAAAATGTAATCTGCACAAAACCAATATAGACAAGGGCTTGAAGAGGCTAAGAAACGAGTTGTAACTTGAATATGAATAAAAAATATACAAAATAATACTAAAAATAATGCATGCACCATAAAAACAAATAAATTTTCATCAATTTTTTTAATTAATAAATGTTTTTTTGAAATTATATGTAAATTTTGAATGAGTTTTTTATTTTTTTTAAAATATTTTATCAAATAAATTGCAAATAAATAAATTATTGGTAATGCTAAAAGAAAATTTGGAATTTGTTTCAATTGATAATATTGTAGAAAACCGACGTTCCAATATTTTGTTTGAACATAGGTATAGGCTAATGGATAATTATTTTCACACCATGGAGACGACGAACTAATTGTTGTTTTATTACCAGCTAAAATTAAATTAAATTCTATTGCATAATTTATAATATGTTTTGGAAAATCAAATTCATGTTTCGTACAAAATAGAAAATAATAATAAATTTGTAATAGACAAAATATTATAAAAACAGGTAAAATGATAATAATTAGTGTAAAAAATTGATTAACATATGATGTACGTTTCCGTACAACATTTTTTAAACAGTAAAATAATACAAATCCCAAATTAATAATACCATTTGATCTGCATAATATATTTAAACATAATGTTAAAATTAAATGTATTAAATTCATTTTTACATTACAATAATACATTATTTGAAAAGTTAATAATACATATAAACTCTCGGAATATGGGGCCGAGAAAAATATCGATGCCGGATTAAAACAAAATAATAAAATTGAAATTTTTGTTAATTTTTGATTATTATTAAAAATAGCATTTGTTAATTTTTCCAATATAATTGCCGCATGTACAAAAAATCCCACATTTAATAAAATACCGATAAATAATGTTATTTCTCTAATCGATAAATTGAATAAAATTAGTTTAGCAAATTTTGATCCAATATTAATATAAAATGGATATAAAGGATAAAATGCTAAATTATTCTCATATGTATACCCATATTCAGCAATATGTAAAAAATATTCAGCATCCCATCTGCGAAATCCATTAAATAAAAAATTTATTATCCAATCATTGGATTTTGAATTTGTTATATTTTTTGGTGATAGAAAAACATTAGCATTGTGATCGGGTATTAAATTATTTCCAATTAATTGTATAATGAAAATTGTAAAACGACTTAAAATAGCTAAATTAAATGTTGATTTTTTCATTTTTTTTTTTTAAAAAACTTAATTTAATTAATTATTTACCCCAAATATTGAAATAGTACAACGTTTTAATTTAATTTCGACATCATCATCACCTGTGTTAAGTTTTCTGAAAATTAAAAGAGAAAATCTATTTAATATTAAATTTACTAGATTTCATTAAAACAATATTTTTAGTCATAGCAAATGTTATTTCATTAGAAATAAAATCAAAAGAAAGGATTAAGAAATTATCTTCAATTTTGCTTCAATAATAATCCTTCCAAAATTTCTAGTCAGTACATTTTTTTCACTAAAGCTTTTACTATTACTACTATTTATGAAATGATTAGATTTAGAGAAACAATCAAACATAGAATCAAACATCCAATGGATCTGTGCTATTTGAATAATAATGAAGAGTTATATAACAACAATTAATATTCTATCATCGATACGCCAATAATTCAAGTTTGAAATGAAGTCTATAAAACGAAACAAAATTACGAACAAACTTTTATTCTGGGAAGAAATCGCCAATCATTAAATTTTACAGTAACAAACGTGAGCGTTAATCACTACTACTTTTATAATTTCATCCATATACACCGATCAATTAAATTTAGACGCTTTATGTTAGACTACACATACTCATACCTATGCAACTACACAATGACAATATCATCAATGTGGTATACTTGCTCAGGTCTGATGAATTTAAACTGTACTAACACGATATGATATATATATAATACATGTCCTTCTATTATTGGCATCGCACTTAATTTATCCGACACCTTAGTCGATACTGTAAATTCAAAATGACACGGGCCAGTAAGTTAATTTTTCCAATATTTTTATACTCAGAGCCCTTCAATACTCCTAGCTTCACAATAAACTGGTTTTTACTGACTTTTTCCGTTTTCAGGCTTGATTTATATTATACTGGTCTACTCATCGATGCCTTAAATAGTTATTGATCGCAGTTTGTAAGCATTGTATATTGTATTGTAGTTTAAAGTGTTAATATTAATATTTTTGAATTTGAACCATCTTTATCTACTTTTAGTCAATATATTGGTAATGTTGCAACTTTTTAACTGCCTCGTACATAGTTGTGTTTTATTTTTATTCTTTAATACGTACGTTAGATATTCCATAATTTGTTCGATGCAGGAACAATTTGAGGCCTTTATTATTGTCAAGCGAGATTGCCTGGATGCAATTTAACATCATGCCCAATATAGATGTTATCCTTATCTATTTTTAATAAATCATTAATGGTTAAGTAATTCCTAATTCATATTGTGAAAAGCAGTTCTTTGGATATCAACTCATAAAATCATTAAATGTTATATATAAAAAGGGACGAAAAATATTGCACTTTGAAACACTATTTTATTGGAATGCCAAAAGAATTTACCATAAGATAATATATGAATAATTATACGTTTATACGTTAGTAAATAATTTAATGAAAAACAAAACCAATTGATAAAATAATATTTGAATAATTAACTATCCATTAATAATAAGCCGAGTGTTTCAATGGGAATCAAATTATTTTTATAGACAATATACATTACGTAAATGTTCAATATCAAATGTAAAAATGTGGAAACTTACCATTATTATTTATTTGCACTCAAAAACTAATTAAATATTATACATAATATTTAAAATAACAAAACTATGAAATAAAAATATTAAAATTGAAATAAGCAAAAAACGCACACGCAAAATATTTATTTTCGTTTGTCGAATGTCACATTGACAATAAACATTTAGCCGCAACACAAATCAAAATACAGGGCGACACAAATAAAACTAAGAATAGGAAAATAATCATATTGGTGTTGTCTGATGGATTCACGTTTAAAATTTAAATAAAATTTGCAAATATAGTATGATGACAGTTATTTTTCATATTTCAGCAAATAATAATTTGATTATATTTATAATTAATATTGACATCCAGTCATAGATTTAATTTCGTAACATATCAGCGATGTATTAATTCTTCAAATAACTGCTTTCGAATCCTATTTGAGACGCCGACAAATAATCGATAAAAGTTATACCATAAACAAGGAGTATGGAGTTAAAACAATAGTTGTTAGGTGTAGGTATATTACCAATATTCAAAATTTGAATAAGAATTGTCGTTTTTCATTATGTTAATTTATTAGTTACATATTGTCTTGTTTATCGATATATAATTAAATTTATGTTAATATTCAATCTACAGCCGATATTACCACCAGTAAATTGGTGGGGTTATGTAAATCATCGACCATCAAGCTGGTCGTTTTGTCTACATCACGCAATTCCAACAACTCCAAACTCAAATAGATTATATTATATATTTGTATCATTTATTTTATAACGATAGATTATAAATATTGATAATTTAATACATGATTTTTTTTTCATTACAATTATTGTTCAAACAAAAACAAAAATATTAAATTCTATATTTTATTACTTCTTAATTATAAGTGAATTATAAAACTTCAATAGTTTAATTGAAAATGAGAGATAAAATAGTTCAGAAAGGACAATCCTAATGAATTTCGGAAATATTTTTATATTAAACTGTGAAATTCTACACTAAATAAATCCTTTCCCATTGAACATAATCTCATAATCACATCAATTTAATTTAATTGGTAGATGTTTGCATTTCAATCCTTTTGTTCTATAAATGTGGATTTCTGCATGTTAAACAGTATTTCCCTGGATTTTATAGTGAACTTCATACATAGTTAATAAACATAAATGTTACCGCATATATATTTGAACTATAATTTTAATACAATCAATATGTTTATAATTCACTTTAGAATTTTCTAACAATTAGACAAGTACATATAATGTTAATAGTTGTATATATTGATATAGGGAAGAGATATAAATTTATAAAAGGAAGTTAGAACATTAAACAAATGATTTTTATTATAAACTATATTAGAAGTGGTATAGTAATTAAAGATTAAATAAATATATCTTAGTCTTCTAAAAGTTCATACAAATAATAATAAGAATATGTAATCAATTTCAATGATGACTTAATTAGTGACGAAGGTGATCATAATCGGAGATCAAATGTGTAAAATGAAAAATGTGTAAGTTAATTTGTTTAATTAAAAACAAGATTTTTTCACATGATAAAATTTTATCGACGGCCCGTGTTCGTTTAATTCTAAAAATAATACAATAAATGCAACTTAGTTGTATATTAATTAGAATAATGTTTTAATGAAACTTGAATTTTATATATCCTCGAACGATGTGCCTATAAACTTTTATACCTCGAGATTAAGATCAAGAGTTATAATTTCAAAATTATATTCACGATTTACAATAGAATCTTTTTACCAATTATAATTATATTTTTAATTTCTTATATACATCTAACTGAACTTCTAGAAGTTTTATTTAAGTTTAAATCGACAAAATTTTGTGCATATTTATATATATTTGTCCTTCAATTAATAATAATTAAGCAAAAAATTTAGAAAATTATTAACAATTAAATAGATGCGTAAATAGATTAGAGAAATAGTATAGTTAAGGTACTTATTTATAATTGTCAATATATATTAGTATAATAATTTTATTTAATACATTTTTTTTTCTTTATTTATACATAAATTATGTGTATAATAGATAGTTTATAGTTTACTAGTATATAACTACATAAAAATTAATAATAAACTTAATATTCCATACTATTATTAATTGCACTATAACAAGCATGGATAAAGTAATTTTATAGTTAAAGCATTCAGAACCTGTAATTTCATTTTCATCAATAGAATATATTATATAATTTTTAATTACATTGGTTGTTGGTAGGCTCAATAATAAAATATGAGACTTATGCTATTAGATGATGATAAAATTAATAAGTAGTTAAATTTTGTTTTTAAAAAACAATATCTAATCCATGCCATTATGTACATTAAGTAGAATATGAAATATTGTAATGATTAGTAAACAAATTATTAAACTAATTAAATTAAACACTAGTCTTTATGAAGACAGTTTGTTTACCACTTCCCTCGCATTGCGTTGTAATATTAGACCAAGGCTGTATATAAGTTGTATAATTACCTAAAAAGGACAAACCCTAAACACAATTAGTGTTTGCAGATTTTTTTGAAATTAATATAATCTGTAAATTTCTCATGAGTTATTATGGTATCTATGAACGCACTGGTAGATACAAATACTACGACAATTAATATCTTCAAATTTCTTTATTATTAAAATAATAATTACAAGAATCTTGAACTACTCTTTATAAATCATTAGTGACTATGGTATCTATATGAAAGCACTCGTTGATACAAATACTATATCGACTAAATACAACATTCACGATAATGTTAATCTGCCCTATTACAGAAGTAAGTGGTAAACAAAATGTGATTCTTTAAAACACAAATAAATTCTATAAAATGCATATATAAATCAATATTTAAAAAAAAAAAACTTAAAATATTCTATAATTTATAACTTTTCATACACAACTCCTCTTTAGACATCATATTTTCTTTATTCATATTTTTAGCATTGATTATAAATTTTTAATTCTAATGTATCATATCTGACTAGAGTATATTTTTATTCTTATTTTTTTTTTTGGTTTCATTAACATTATTATGATTATTATTATTATAATTGTATATTTATTGTAATAGATAAAAAAGTATACTAAATCTGTTATTGATTTTAAATTTAGAATATGAGCATCATAAAAATGTTTTTAAAAAAAAGCATTAAAATAAATAATATTAAAATATAATTATAAAATAAAAAATAATTGCCTAAATATTAAATAGTATACTTTTTAAAAACTAATGTTAGTGTCGCCATGCAAAATATAGAAACGAAATATAATAAATAGAAATAAAATAGAAAGCAAATAAACAATTAATGTGTTAAATGTAAAATATCACAAAAAGTTTTAAACTTAAACTTTAATTTAATAATAAGCGTTTGAAATTGTTTTTTTTTTTTTTTGAATGATTACTTGTATTATCCCATTAGACATAAATATGAATATAAAAATAGTAACATAAAATTTATTGAGGATAGCCAAGAGCAGCCGAAATTAATGGTTCCCATGATTTATTTAAATCTAAAAATAAACCGGAACAATGTTTTGTAACAACATCATCTTCCGATAAAATACAAATCGGAAATGGTGTATCCTGTAGAAAAAAAAATGATAAAAAGTTAACAAATTAATTTAAACTCACAAATTATATGTTTTGTGTTGTTCACTTTATAAGATATGAGAAATTTGTAATAAATGTCTTTCTAAAACACTGTTACGCTGTTATTACGGTGTTAATATGTAATTCATATAAGCATGTAACAACAGATAATTATAATTGAAATCTACCGAGTGGAAAATATAATATCAATTACAATTAATCATTTGTAGTTATATTTGAATATTTCAATAAGGTTATGGTACAGTAATCTCCAGCCACCTAGTTAATTGGTGAAATGTTTTTCCAAATAATCGACACACATGACATTCACCATCATTTTAGCCTTGCTCACACATCATTCACATATATCGACGTTACCGTGACACCCACATAGAGGTATCGATGATAGTTGAGCACTCCATTTTTCATTCACTATTTAATTAGTGAAGAATTAAATATTTCTTTTGTGTGACAATTCAGAATTATTACAAAGATAGTGTTTTGATCTGTGAAACATATTATACGCTTGAACTACAATCATGTTTATATGATGATGGAATGACATTAATATTAAAATTTAAAATTAAAAAAAAAAAAGAAAAAGAAAAGAACATACTTAAATAAAATATATATTTTGAATTTCACAAAAAAGTGCTTACTTTCTTCGATTGCCATAGTGTCTCTAACATTGATAAAAATCGTCTTAAATCAGAATTTGTTGCAAAAAATATTACCATATCATCTGAACAATCTCTAACTTCTTGACATGAAAATTCCTACAATCAAAAACAGCAATTTAAAATTTAAACATTTAATCCAAAACATTCAAAATAAAAAGATACTTACCAAAATGCACCACCAATTACCACTTTGAGATGATATACGAACCGATAACATTTCCTCTAATGGTGCACATGTCTTAACTTCCAAACCCGAATTTTTACCATAAATACTGCTAATACTTGAGAAACTTTTTCCATCATCACAAACTAATGCTTGTTGTTGACTTTGCCCTTTTGCTGGTGAACTTTTGGTTGAACTAAATCGACATTCTGATAATTTTGATGGTGTACTTATATTAGAACTTGTCTTTTTTTTTTAAAAAAAAAAACATAGTTTAATGTAATAATTTAAAAAAAGTAAGTTTCTTCAATAATTACTTCATTTATTGATTCCGTTATTGTTGAACTACTTAATTTTCTTGATGGATTTTGTAAATATTGCTGTTGTTGTTGTTGTTGTTGTTGTTGTTGCTGTTGTTGCTGACATGGTTCACTTTTACCAGGTAAAATTAAATTACTAACATTTGCATTAATTCGACGTAATGGTGCCGTAAAATCTTCACGTAACGTTATTATATGATTTGATGTCATTATTAATGTACAACCAAGTGTTTTATGTTTTTCTTGCATTTCAAACAACTGTACAAATATGTAATAAATAATTTAATTATTAAAAAAAAAATCAATAAATGGCATTTGTGATTTGTTTGTTTTTTTTACAGAATTATCAGTATTTACCCCACTGGCCGTTTGAACCAATGCTTGTAACCATTCTGATGCAACATATTCATCTGGTGCGGCCAATTGTAAAATATCTTTTTTTAATAAAATTTCAAAACAATGTGGTCTTGGTGCATTTAATGCACGTCTAGCACCTTTACATTGTGATAATGCCATTGCCATAGACGGTAATTTTTGTTGTGCATCATTAAACATATAAAAAACACCGGCCCTTGAGATAAATAAAACGAAAAACATTAAACTATTTCATATAGTTAGTATTTTTTTTTAAAAACAAAAATACTTTAATAAAAAATATCCTGCATGCCATTGTGGATTTAATTCGGATGTTGAAACATTTCTATGCATTAATGGACCTTTAATATTTGGTCCAAGTGGTTCTTCATCATGATTTAATAAACTTGATGGTACACTTATAACAGCATAATAAACCCATGCATCATTCTAATAAGTAATAAAAAATAATGTTTTATTTTGATCAAAACATTTGAAAAATTAATTTTATAAAACAAAAAAAAACCTTTGCAATTGATGAATTTTCTCTAACAAATGCTTGTAATGGTGCCAAATGATCCAATGTTAGTTGGCCAACAGCTGGTAAAATTGAACCACCACGACGCGCACATATTTCTAAACTTGATACTAAACCATCAGTTGGATATGGACCGCCGGCTAAAAGTACTTGTTGCATATCCCTAGCACCATTACTTAATAATACTGTATTACCATAGGGTCCAATCTAAATTAATTTTATCATATCTTATGAATATATTTTTGAAAAATATTTTTATTTTTTATTTACCAATATTACATCCAATTCAGAATAAGGTAAAACAAATTTATTACATAAACGACTTCTTATTAAATCCGTAACATATAATGTTTTATCTGTTAAAAATACTAAAACTGGTGTCATATAACCTTCTAAACTATAACCGGTGTACAATTTAAAAACCTAAAATACAAAAAAATATTAATGTAATGGCTATGTAGAAAGAAAATAGATATATTATGTGACGAATTGGAGTGATCGACCAACATCTAGGAATTGGTCAACGAATAATTACCGCACACGATACCACTGGAAACATTATCACATTATATATACATTGTGCGGCGTATGATCGTTTCATTGTACAACCACTATTTCAGTGATTAACATTGTTATATGTGTTTTATAAATGTCAACATACCCCCACATGCACTACGTGCCCTTGGGGTTGATGATGAATAGATAAATGATATTAAGTTTGGTAATAGTATGTAGAAATTAAAATTAAATTTTGTTAAATAAAACTAATTGATACAGTACAGTCATCATGTGGATTGTATAGATAATCAGCAGATGTTATCAGAAATGAAAGAACACATTTTCTTTTAATAAATCAATAAATTATTTCATAAAACTTACCTTCATTAAAATCTCAGTATCATCTCTTAAAATATGCATATGATTTTTATTAAAAATATCAACACAAATTTCACCAACACCCATACCATATTCATTGTTTAAAATTTTATCAACACCAACACAAGAAACGTCTGCAGCTACTGTTGCAGTTGATGATGATGATGATGCTGAAGATAATAATGGTATCGATAATGCGGATGATACAGGACAAGATGAGGACGATATTATTGTATGTATATCCGCATTTTTTTTACTATTACAACCCATTTCAATTTCTAGTGCTATTTCAGCATTTAAATCGGCTATTAAATTATGATTTTGTGGTTTTATACCTTTAACATATAAATTACCAAATAATTTACGATCTTTTAATAATAATTTACTAGCCGATAGGCAATTATTTTTTTTTATTGTTGCATCTAAAATTTTTTTCTGTGTTACATTACGTAGAAAACGGTTTATTAGTGATGTTTTTGATGAGGTTGTCGACGGTGGTCGCAATAAATTTTTTGCCATTTCGTTATTATTTGATGAATATGCAGCCGACATAATATCTTGATAATCAACCATAATTATATCACTATCATTACAATCAGCATCTGTTGTTGTTATTGTTAAAATATCATCAAATTCTTCTGTTGAAATGGTATTTGTTTGTTTTAATGTAGTTGGTGTTATTGTTGTAATTGCAGTTGCACATGTTGGTACAGTTGCTGATATGGTTGATGTTATTGGTATGGATAACAATGTTGATGTTGATATCATTTGTGAATAATAATCAAAATTATTATCATTTATTTTATTTAACATTATACTATTATTGTTATTGCCACCTTCATAAATGGTAGTGGTAAATGATTTTCGTCGTAATGGTGATGATAAATGTCGACTTTTTATAGTCGGTGATACAGTAATTATTGATTTTGTATTGGATACAACGGAAATTGATGGTGATGGTGATACATTATTTATATTTCTATTATCAAAATCATTTATTGAACTTGACAAATCAGATGTTATTGAATGTTTATCACCACTACATGATGATATAATACTTGATTCCAAACTATTTACAATTTCATTTGATTTAACATCATTTCGATTTTTTTCCTTATTTTGTTGTGCTATTATTTCATCACTTAAATTATTGTCATTAATAATAGATGAATTGGTTTTAAATTTATTATTTATTTTTGTATTATTATTTAATAAGTTTTTTGATGATTGATTACTTATTTTATTATTGTCATTTTGTTTTGAAGATGGTGTTACAGTTGATAATGATGATGCTGAAGAATGTGTTGTTACTGACGATGATGGTTCGGTAAATGATTTAATAATATTTGTTAATTTTTGTTTTAATGGTTCACTTGAAAATAATTTTGATGACGACGATGATGTTAATATGGTTGTAGGTTTTTCACCAATTAAACTATTTTGGTTAGCTGCTGAAAAATCTTGATGTTGAAAACCATTAATATTTTTATCAATTTCATATGAAACACCAGTATGTTCAAAAACAGTACTCTCACAATTTATTATATATTTATTACGATAATTAATTGGTGTATTTGAAGTGTTCTTATTTTCATTTGTTATTACAATCTTATTATTAGTTGGAGAAGTGGAATTAATATCTGTAATATCCGTTTTTTTATGTCGCAACTGTTCATCAACATTATGAACATATTTTTTTGGTTTATTATTTTTTGTTGAATCTTTTGATAAACCACCGTCAAAACTTTTTGATAAAAATGAACGTGGTAATTTATTAATTGTTTTTGGTGAATCGTGATCATCACTATCATTATCATTATCATCATTATCATAGACGTCAACAACAATATCATTATCATTTAAAATATTATTAATATTATGATCGATAATAACAGCAGCAGCAACATCATCCGGATCACATTCATAAACTGATTGTAAATCTTCACATCCTTCTGGGACACCACGTTCTGGTAACGGTATACTAAATATATTTTTTAATGAACCAAATATCATTTTACTATTATCAATTAAATTATTAACATCAGGTAAATGATGAACATTGAATTTTTTAACTTTATTATTTAAATTATATTCGGGTATGACATATGTTTGGCGTTTTGAATTCTTTTTTAAACAACTACTTTTCGGTTTCTTCTCTTTACTCCAAACTGACTTTATATGTTGTTTATTATTCATAATATCATTATCAATAATATTTGGTTCAGAAAAATAACAATTGTCTGTTATAATAATATTACCATTATTATTATTATTATTGTTATTATTATTATTAGTACTAATATTATTTATTCCAATACAATCACATGAACTTGATTTTTCTTGTTTATAATTATATTTTTTCTTATTATTATTATCATTATTAACATTATCATCATTTGAATCTAAACTCGAATTTGAACTGGAACAACTACATTTATAAAATTCATTATTTTTTAATGTTTTTTGTAATATTTGTTGTTTATTATTATTTTCATGGTCAATTAATTGTTTTCTCGTTGACGGTGGTGCATATTCAAAAACACCAGAATTATCATATTGAATAAAATTCGTTTCATTTTCATATATATCTGTTGTTTTACCGTAATCTAAAACATCTGAACATGCATTACGATAATAATACTGTTTATTATTATTATAACCATTTTCACCATCACCTTCTGAACACCATGAATATCGTGTTCCAATTTGCGAATTTTTCTTTAAAATATTATGTCCTTTATATGTTACAAAACCATGTTCAATATGAATATTATCGGTACGTGTATTTTTTAAAATATCTTCATGAAATGATACACGTTTTTTAGTGTTATTATTACAACTAGAATTACTACTACTTGAATTTGTTCGTGTTTTCTTTGGTTTACGACGATAAACAATATTTTCTGTTGTATCAAATGTTGAACATGTACTTGTTTTCATAATATCTAAATTATTCTCAATATTATTTTCAATTGCACTATCTGTTGTACAACTATTATTTATATTATTTTCAATTGTATTACAATTATCAATATCACTTTTTGTCATCATAATATTATTTATTTTATCATCATTACTATTACTATTGGTCAATAATAATAAATTAGAATCAGATTGAATTACTGCACCAGCAATATTACTACTATTACTACAAATGCCAATGTCACCAGAATAATGAACCATATTCAGTTGTGATTCTTTTTGTAATTTACCATCGGTAATATCGAAATCAAATCCATCACTATTAGACATTAATGATTCATTTAAATCACTTGATACAGAATCTAGTAATTGTATGCCAGAATCACTTGGTGTTGATATAATACTTGTGATGCTATTTGTCATTATTGTATTTTTATTATCATAATATTGTGCATTTATTTTATTAAATAATATTGCTGTATTTGGATCATCATTTAATATATTTTTTCTGTTTATTAATAATTCGGATGATAATGTTTCCTCTTTTTGTTGATTGATTATTTCTTTTGTTGATAATGATGTATCTACAATGGATTTAAATAAAAAAAAAACATTATTTATTTAAATAGTACATTTTACATCAACCCTAAATTTAAGTAGGAAATCATCGTCGAGACACCTCATATGCAGATAGACCAATAAATTAGTAGAATACTTTTTTTAATTTTAAATGTTTAAACATAAATAACATAATAAAATAGTTCCATCCCTTCATCCACCCGGTAATGTGATGTTGGAAGTTGGCCAATTTAAGGGATGAGAATTGAAGAATATGCGCACAAATGTACTGACTTTTTCGTTTACTAAAAAAATTGCTTTCAATAATTATTTTTATTACGTATTTATCGATTTAAACAAAGAAAAAAAAAAATTGTATAAATATTTAACATTTCTCATTTGTAACACATTGTATTATCAATTTAGTATCGATTAATCCAAAAAAAAAAAACAAATAACTACCTTTAGAGACCATTATAATATTTAATAATAATTATTGAATGATACATTTTCCTTCAAATTCATTTCTTCGCAATAAAGAAAAAAATATTATACATAATAAAATATTACTTACTATTCGTCATTTTTATGTCATTTAATTTTAAAATTGACTTGTTAACATAAATAATTAAATTTTATTAATCCTTTATTTAATAAATAACTTTTTTCCTAATTAATTTTATAAAGAAAAAAACACACATCACTCATCGTACAAACATATTCTATTTTTTTTAATTTTTTTTTTTTTTTCTGTATGTCAGAAATAAGAAATCTACTACAATATGTTTTTTTAAAATAATTAATAATTCACAATAGTTATTTATAAATTGAACTAACTTCAAGAGATATACAAAAAATCATCCAATCAGAAAACATAACTCTCACAACGTGTCATTTTGTATAATTTTTGATGTGACATGAAATTATTATAAAAAGTGTTCACTAAATATATTTCATTTTTCCGGCTTTTCCAATTTTCTGTATCAAATATAATACGAATAAAATGTTAAAAACAATAATAATATTTTTATTTATAAATTATTCATTTTGGTATAATGTTAATGCAAATAAATTGGATATCGATTTGGATGTACAAAATAAAAATGTTGAACGTACAATCGATTTATCATCACAACTTGTTAAAATTTCCTATAAAATTACGGTTGAACATAAATTAAATAAAAATTTGAAACAATATACATTTGTTATATCCGATGCCGAAAAGGATAAATTAGCATTTATATCCATAAAAGATTTGGCAAAAAAAGAAATTAAATTTGAAAAATCACAAGATGGATCAGCATTTACAATTAATTTATCATCAAATAGTGGCGGAGCATCACAAATTCTTTATGTTGAAGCAACTTTTACAAAATCAGTTATACCATATCCAATACAAATAACACAGTCGGAAAAACAATTGGTTAGATATTTTGGTAGTGCTTACTTCTATAGCCCATACAAGACTATTACACAAAAGACAACATTCCATTTGAGTTCGAAAAATGTGGAAAGTTTTACTAATTTGAAGCCATCATCACATTCTGACACAACAATTGTATATGGTCCCTATCAAAATATTGCAGGTAAGTTTTTAATTTCTAAAAATAATATTGAATTTTTAATAATTCACATGGATTTAATGAGTTGGAATCGAAACGATGTTTCGCAGCTAAACATAAATTTATTGTTATTCATTCATAAGTTACACAAATAATTTTAATCACAATTTGGGATATCATGAATCCGAGACATATACTAAGAATAATAAAAAAAAAGACTCCCATCCAAAATGATGTATTTTTTTAATGTCTAGTTTGTGACATTATGTTATTTGTCACCTACACAATTGAACTAATAAACAATGATAAACACAAAATTTTAGATTTATTAAAATCTACAACTAGTAGACGCTCCGGCGTTGGATATCCGTTTTAGTATTATTATCTATGATCAAAAAGCTTTCCAAATATTGGTAGTCGTACAGAGTCGTCGATTATTTTTAATCTAATTTGTGTGTTTCTTTTCGTAAGCCAAGTCTCATTCTGATCGGAATTTAAGTCATTTTTTATTAGTATTTATGTACAATATTTATTGTACGCAACTGGTTGATAGAGTTGGATTTTAACCAACAATATTTCATCATCATCATTCTCTTAATCTGTACACCACATGAATGAATTTGTCGGAACCTCGATGTTACTTTACCGTTTCTAATATACATATTACATCGAATGTAAACTCAAATCACTATAATTGAAATTTGCCTACTGGCAAATATAGGATCAATGACAAATATCTGGTTTTATATTTAAGTATTTCAGTAGAAGGATGACAAAACCGCCAGTTTTTTTAGCCATTCGACGAACATGACAAGAACATCATCTTTATTGTCACTATTCGTTCCAAATGTTGTGTATGATATTGTTTTTGTTTTTATTTACAGAACTTCAATTGTAATAGACAAATAAATAATTTGTTTTTTTTTTTGTAGAAAATTCGGTCGAAAACATTATTTTACATTATGAAAATCAAACACCCTTTTTAACGGTAACACGTTTAGAACGTACCATTGAAGTGTCACATTGGGGTAATATTGCCGTTGAAGAAACAATTGATATGTTACATTCTGGTGCAATTTTAAAAGGTTCATTTTCACGTTATGAATACCAAAAGGATGGTCGTAGCGGGCAATCAAGTATAAAATCATATAAAACTATTTTACCAGCTTCAGCAACAGGTGTTTATTATAGGTACATATTTTTAATATTTAGTTATTTATTTAATTTAGTTTTTAATGTTTTGTTTTTATTTTAACGATCAGAGATACAAATGGTAATATATCAACATCGGCAATGCGTACCCTAAAGGATTCTGTTGAATTAGATTTACGTCCACGTTTTCCATTATTTGGCGGATGGAAAACACATTATACACTAGGCTATAATGTACCAAGTTTTGAATATTTATTTAATTCAGGTGAAAATTATTTATTAAAAATGCGTGTCATCGATCATATTTTTGATGATATGATTGTCGATGAATTAATTGTACGTATAATATTACCAGAAGGTTCAACAAATCTTAAATTAGTTGCACCATATTCAGTGAATCGTTTAGCTGACACAGTACATAGTACTTATTTGGATACATTTGGTCGTCCAGTTATACAATTTTCTAAAATGAATTTAGTCGAAAATCATATACATGATTTTAATTTAAAATATAATTTTCCTAGAATTTTAATGATTCAAGAACCATTATTAATTATTGGATTTTTATATATTTTATTTGTGTTTGTTATAATTTGGATGCGTTTAGATTTTTCAATAACAAAAGAAAAGGAAACCCATCCTCACAGAGAATAGTGATTTTGTTATTAATTAATATAATATGAAATACAGTTGTTTTTAATTAAATTTATTACAACTGCAGTATAGATTTTTCAAATATAATTACTAAATATTTATTGATATAATATAATATTAAATGAATAAATAATATCAGTTAATTTTAAAATAATACATTTATCGTCTTAAAATAAAATGAAAGTTTCGATACATTTGAAAAATACACTGTGTGTACAATTTCTTTTTTTTTCTAATAAAGAATTAAAACAATAAAATGCGTTTTTATTTTAATTGTTTAAAGTTGTAATAATGCAATTAAGTTTCTATCAATTGACAGACTGATAAAGATTTAATTTAAAGTTATTGTTTAAATATTTTTCGTCTTTATTCTGCAATGAACAAAATGAAGAACCCTACCATTTGAGACAAAAAAACACATGTTCCAAATTGGTATTGGTACTAATATAATATACAAGAGAGAATACGCGGTGATGCCGTGAAAATTTGGTAATATGTTCGACGAATAAGAACGCATTTCAAACTTATCAGTCCGTCAACTCCTGGAATTCTTTAGGGAAAATAAGAATTCGGGTATGATTGACTATTATGTAGAGAACAGTACAAAATATACAAGTAAAGTAAACATTAACGACAAGGCTGTACAAGTCTATGCAAAACAAAATCAACATTACAACATCAAAATGCGGTACGGCAGCTGACGCTCTTAACATTGCGCCAGAAATGCTAAAAGTGAACTTGGGCTTCATCGCATCTGTATTACATGCCATTATTGCAAAAGTATTGTAATACAAATTATCCAGCGGAGATGATAATCAAAGTATCGTGGAAGAAAAAGTTAAATATGTTTTAGCACTAACGTGGCATCACCTTATTAAACAAAATAACCAACATAGTTTTACCCGACAGGGTCAACATATACCCGATAAGAATCATAGTCGAACCATCGTTGAACAGTCTTGATTGTATTATGCTGTGAATAAATCTTCAATAAGCAATACCGTACAAATTGATGTCGATACAAATTTGACGTAAGCTCAAATTGTACATTTTCAAACCAAATTGTTTATAGATAGTATTGTATTGCTGCGAGAATTGAAAAATGATAAATGTCATCATGTCACGAATCCAAGTTTTCTTCACCTTAGACGAATATTAAGAATCTTTTGGTCAAATATAATAATTATTTATTATTATTATTTATAAAGCAAAAATATACATTAGTTATAAAACCTCTATAATATCAAATTAGGATTTGTGGAGATTTTCGGAAATAAAATTGAATATGCTATACATCAGGGTGGTAGAAGACCTGAACGACCGTTGGTACGTTTGGAGGTTCTGACTAGAAATCGTGAACAATGGCAGTGAAGAAAATTCTATCAATTCATCATGTACATGTTTTTAGCTCAATATTATGATGAGGCTAAGTAAATATTATGATAAGGCTAAGTAATTTATATAATATTGTATTATTGTGACATTGGAAACTCTCTAAATATGGGAATAGAAAGTTTCATTGGATATTTAATTCTATAATTGCTGAGTTTTCCATTAAAGGCCTCTTCCACATTAATTCAAAATAGAATTGTTTTCGGATTCTTTGCTCTTATTCAAGAATGTTAATATTTGTGTTATCAATATTGCGTCTATTCTTTTGATTACATTAACGTGATATATTCTTAGATTTCTGTAAACTGGTCTTTCGATTCTGGAGATGCAGTATTTTTACTTCTCAAGTGGTCTTTCGGTTCTGGAGACACTTTTTTTTTACTTTCAAGTATTCTGATCCTTTACAGTTAATGAAAATGTGAATGTCATTGGTTAGTATAAGTTGAAAAATATAATATTGTTTTATGGAAAATAAACTCTTTATCTATTTATTTTTTCTCTGTGTAAAATAATTTAAGTAAAATCGTATTTCAATTGTTAAATAACACATAAATGTTTTTGTAAAGTTCTTTGTAAACGAAATGGAATATTACATTTAGCACAATAATACAAATTATCACCAATATGAATTTTTAAATGTCTTTTTAAATCGTTTCCAAATATAAATGCTTTTTCACAATAATTACATATAAATTCTTTGGATTTTGTGTGAATTTTATGATGATGATTACGACCAATTTCGCTTTTAAATGGAGTACCACAATATAAACAAGGATAATTTCGTTCATTTGTATGATGTGCATAGTGTACTTTGAGCGACGTTGGATCCACAAATGCTGTATTACATTGTTTGCATTTAAATCTTCTGTAAGAAATATAAAACAAAACACATGAGTTTATAATTTAAATGAAACGAACAAGCATGATCATACTTTGTATTTGTATGTATATCTAAATGTCGTGCCATACTATTTTTACTGCCACATCTTCGTCCACATATATCACATTCATATGGTTTTACTTCAGCATGTGTGATTGTATGTCGTTTCATGTCTGCTGTTGATATACCACAAATTGGACAAATTTTGTGATATTTTTTTTTATTTAAACGTTTACTCACACCAATATTTTCTAAATTTTTATTTTCTAATAAATCAATACTAACAATATGTTCATCTTTATTATTGCCAATTGTTTTATCATTTAATATATGTTTCGATAATTGATTACTTTGTAATATTTTTTGGGCTAATTTTGCATCTGTAACGTATTCGATTTTAACATTAACTAACTTTAAGTTTGCCTAATAAAACAATGGTATTTATTTAAATTTTATTGGATTATGAATGGTAATAAGTGTAATTGTAAAGTAACTTACATTTTCACTATAATCTTCATTGTTCTCGTATTCAAATGATGACTGTGATAATTGAGAATTACGTATTAATGGTTGCATTATATCAATATCATCATTTGTAATAAATTCTATTGATGATAATTGAGATGGTGATAAATGTGGTGA
>JANSTX010021550.1:21838-33696 GCA_027564355.1 Penthetria funebris
TGGTGATAAATGTGGTGAATCTGGTATTGATGATATTTGGAAGTATGATGAATCTGGTGATTTATTTATAATATCTGATTTAATATCAATTTTACAAGGTGTTTCGATCCTGTTAAGATATTGAGCTGCATTTAAACAAGAGTTTCGAAATGTATTACTTATAATAATTTGATGAATACATTCTGTACATGCATATGATGGTATATCACCATTTTCAAAGAACTAAAATTAACAATTTAAAATTATTTAAAATTAGCAAAAACATTAATTTTCTATTTTATATTCTTATTAAAGCTAAAAAATAAAATAAACATTAAATACTTTAATCTGTCTTATTCTTAATATGTCTTATTTATATTACTCTATAAAAGTGCCCTTTATTGTAAACATTATAGAATCGAACATTCAAAGTCAACTATAGATTTTTTGCTCCTAAATCAATCTAATTAGAACTAAAAAGTAATGAATCTGAAATTTGAAATGGTGAAGAAACAAAAAAAAAAAATTAGTTACCTGTAATCCAAAGCAGGAATTGAATATATCAAGTATACTTCTTTGAGAAGCTGTTTCACCAGTAACTACGCCACTCACAGAATTGTTTGCTAATTGCATCTTTTCATCATATTGTGTATCTAATGATATCAGTTTTAAACTACCATCATATAAACAAAATCTACAGACATTTAATATTTTCTGATTCAATTCAGTCATTTTATTTAAAAATTAGTTTATAAATTTAAAGAGAACATACTATTTTAAAATTATTTACAAAAATGTCAAAGTTAGAATAAAATCTATTACAATTTACTGTCAAATTATCAAACAATAAATAACAACGCAAAGCGTTGCTTTTGCCGCAAAACGTTGATTTTGGTGCTAACGCCGAAATTAATAAACCAGTCCAAGAGAAATTGATTAAAGGTATAGTTATTTTTTTTTATTTAAATTAAGTTTCAATAAATACCGAGCAATTTATGCATTTTCTTGTGTGACCATCATTAAATATTTAACTACTAACATATTATTGTGCAGTGCAAATGAATCAGTTTATATGTATATGTGAATATCCACGAGTAATTTCAACAATACCAAGTTTTAATTTCACCTCAGATGAAGCTGAACAAGTTAGTATAATGTAATCTAATGCATGATCAAACATCTACTAATTTTTATACTTAATGATTGGAAATGACTTTGTATCTGATTAAAATCGAACACAGCATCTGATGTAAGCACCACATCGATGGTATTATAATAAGCATATATCTGTATGCAGTTTCTGATGTTGCAAAACAATTTCCATGATAAATACTAATATAAATGAGTTATCACATACATCTATATTTCTACCTATAACATTTTAACCTTTACTTCACGTATAGTAGCAGGAGCACTTCTTAATGGTAGAGTTTTTCGGAAGAATTTTCTTGGCTGACTGATAGTGCTCTATATTTACTTAATATTTCAGTCAGTGATCCAACAACGCAGTATTACAAATGACTCAAGATTCATTTGTCATCAGACGATGTCTGCTCCTGCTTAAGTCTAAACTGACGTTATCACACTGCTCATACATGATGCTGTGATTATTCAATTTGAAATCAGCTTCAATTCGATTAGACTTTGCAGAAACAGTTTCAGAAAACAAAGTCTTTATAATATCATCCGTTTTTAAATTAATGTTAGTATCAAACTACATACAGACGGTTGTCACGTGGAAGTACCGTAACCACTTGATAAGGAATTTAATTCAATTTTGTGTTTCGACTCTACCCTAGACCATCTGTGATTCTAACCCAAACGTTTTTTTTTTATCTTAATCAGACCGCATTTATGCCTATATATGTACTACTGTAATCAGTTTAATCATGAAATTTACCATCATTTGTATCAATTGTGAAAGAAGTTAATGGTCAATAATTTGCATGGCACAAATTGATGTGGTGCCCGTGTTATTTAGGGAAATTCAAAAGAATGATATTTATTAGTTAAACTCTAAAATAATAAATTTTATTTATTCCCACGAAATTCAATAGTTCTTCGACATAATAGGTTATATATAATTTCTCTAAAATTGCGATATATTCAACTCATATTGTATAGTCTTCACTTCAGTGACCTAAAAGTTACCATTTACCGTAATATGGAATCTCCACAAATATATGTCTAACTATTGTAAGAACGATATATAGATACGTTAGAAGAATCGTAATTGCATTACTTCTTATAAAGTAACACATTCCACACACGTGACGTGCCACATCATTTCAGATCAGAACTATCACAAAGTGTTTAATTGTGTAATTTTCAAAATTCCTGCACTTGATGCAATGCTACACTTTATATAGAATCAAAATACTGATCAAGTATAGAAAAACTATAAGCTATAATTATAAACTATTTAAATTATTAAAACAAACATTTATTTAAGATTGAAAGATTTTTTAATTTAACAAAGTTTTGGTGATCTAAATAAAATATGTAATATTATTTTATAGTGAAATTCTTTCTATGTAATTTACAAATGTAATTGGAAATTTGATTTAAAAGTATAATATTTTTTTAAATAATTTCAGAAAAAACTATAATCTATTTACTTTTAAAATTTATAATGCATTGTTTTTAGATTTTACTTATTATTATAATGATCAAAAATTAATTATAAATAATTTTTCAACATATATGTCACACCTTTTCTACTGTTTTCATTGAAATTCAAACGACATCCTTGGAGGTATCTACATTACCTTTGACTTCCTATAATAGTACTTTAATATCGTGACACAAAAACGTTTCGGTAGTATTTTAAATATATGAATTGTTAATGTGGCAGTAAAATGACGTCTTATATTTTATGGGAGAATTTGTGTCCAACTAACGGTAACCTCTAGGAACCTATATTAACATATACTTGGTGTAACCGGAAATACAATATGTGTTAATTCCTAGCGTTTTATAGACGCTAAAAACAATTTACAATCACTATATATTGGTTGGCAACATATAACTATTATAGTTTTTCAAGTAGAAATATGTTTGCAATTAAATAATGTTAGCTATGTACTCGTATAATAAAATATGCAATACAAACGACAAATTACTAAATATTATAACATTTCATGCGATTATCATTAAAATCAAATTATTACAGTTATTGATAACGCGCGTCTTTGCTAATTATAAGTTGCTTTGTTAAATGCTCAATGCTAATTCGTTTCAATTAACTTATATATTTCAGTTATATACATTTTTAGTATATTTAAGAAAAGTATTTCTACTCATTCGCTTCAATATACAATACAATATTGTTTTTAAGGAAAAACGGCTGTTTGATTGTACTTAACGAGTGGCTCCAAAATTAAAACGCTCTGGATACGAAATTAAGTGGACGTATATGATAACACAGGTTTGTATAGAGGAAGCAATTTTGTGTATTTAATAAGCAGTTACTGTTACAATTTATTTTTTTTAAATCTTGCAAACATTCCTAGAATTGGTGTATATATAAATATGTTTATTATCATAGTAATACCATCATTTTTGAACTGTGTCTATATATAGTTACATCTTGAAAACAACCATTCCCTCTTCTTCTTAATCATTACATTTTATTATTTTATTTGGCGCCAACTGTAAATATAATTGTATTTAAGAGTTTATTTTTATCCATAATTACATACTTTTCTTAAATTAAATTGACGGATTCATCCTAGTAGGAAATATCCTCTTAATATATATATTATATATATATATATATAGGTATAAATTATTATCACTTATATAACATTAATTTTTTTTATTATCTTTGCTTAGCATTGTACGAATTAATATTTTATATCAACATCAATTTGGTCCACTGATCATTCTTCATATGGAAAAGTATTTAATTTGCTAAAATGCTAAAATGCGAGTATACTCTCGTATAATATTTGGGACGCATTTGGCACATTTTTGCAAAATTATTGTTCAATTGTATAATAAGAATATTTTCAATTCGATAAATTTTAATTATTACATATAATTAATGTATTATTTTAATATTTAACTTTTATATACAGATATATGCAATCAATTATATATCTTTTGCGATAATTTCTACTAATTATCAATTTATCTTTCTTTTTTCTATCAATCTTAACATTTGTATAGGCATATTCCAATTATCTGGGTTATCTTATTATCTAAATCATACATAATCTTTCACACAAATTAAAATATCATCAAATTTGATATATAGACAATATACAGTTTAGGCTTGAACAACATTAGATTTGTTAAAAGTGGTTGTTTACTTCATGTACCAGTATGTTCAAAATTAAATATTATATATAATTATAAAATCTAAGACCGTTTAACTATTCTTCTGTAATGTTTACACTCCTGATGGTAATTGTAATAGTTATACACGGTACAGTGTGTAATTAAAAAATTATTGCAACACAGATTTTTTTTCAACTTTCACGTATCCAAAAACTAATTTATAAAATGAAAAATGGATTCAATAATGGCCGAAAAGAACTCTATACACGATTGCCAATTTATTTCTTAAAAGTCTTTTAATCGTTTTTTAGCTATCGCATGAAACACTATTAGCTGATTAAAAATCAGATTTTATATTAATCAGTTATTAGTCTAATTTACTATTATTTATTATATACTATATAATTTTTTTTTTTTTATATATATACTTTTTAAAAGTAATAAAGAATTTCTATAATATTCTATAAAATTGAGATAATAAAAATTATTTTTAAGATTTCTTTACGACTTTAAAATGTCATTAAAATTGTTATAACGGTAAAATATAATTGTCAACATTTTATAATAATAATTAAAGCTAACTCAACAAAATATTGTTTCCATTTTGCTGGGTAATTGCTGTACTGATGAGAACTATTAGTTTGAAACCAGAGTTAAACACCTTGTACTGATGTTTTGAATGAGATGGTTAATTATCATGTGAATTTGTATAGTTGTTTAAGATTATAAATTTTAATCAAACTTTAGTATAAAAATTCGAAATACATGATAATATTATTCCATCTTAATCAAAGTTAATTATATTTGACCTAATCTATATGCCACTAAATCTCCCATTCTAAATTTTATAATAATTTTATTTACAATATTTAAACATTTTTTTAAAATTAATTTTTCATAAATGTAATAGTAAATAATATTTTAATTCAATCTTGTAAGATATGTTTGTTGGTTGTGTGTATTAACATATCTATTGTTAGGAGAAGGAAAAAAAGGTCGGCAACAACCAATCAAGTGAATTATTGGAATGTAAATCTGAAATAAATTTAAAGATATATTAAATAATATTAATACAACTATTTGTTGGTATTTTGATTCAGCGAAATTGGACCAATAATTTTTTTAAAACTTTATTTCGCCAAGGACACTGTTTTTCGATTCCAATTCCATCGTCAACGATGGAACACCGATACCTTTCCATCAATTTCGACATTAAATTTGACTCTGTAATTTCAGTAGCACTTTTTTTCCATCCCCTTTTTTTTATTAATTTTAAAACATGAAATATTATTTGTAATATCTTACGTAATTTTAAAAAGCTCAATAATTTAGCCCAATTTGTATTTAAATTTATCACAAAATTTGTATGTTAAAATTACATACAATAATAAATAGTTGGATGATATAAGCATATTATATATATAATTTATTATTATTAACACTTTTTATAAAAAAATATTATATTTTATAATGATAAAAATGTATATTTTATGTTATTTAACATTTCTTAAAGCTATGATATAAATATTATTCTTTGATTTGTTATAAAAATTACTAAAATGCTGATAATTAATAAAATTGTAATTGATTGATATCGAATTCCTTTGCTACCAGCTAAAATCTCAGCACGTTTTTTTAGTCGCCACTGCAATATATGTAGGAAATATAAAGAAAAAATATTAGCATTTGTTTTATTTCATAAATAATTAGTAAACTATTCTTTCAATATTTGTCTGATAAATATCAAACAGAATTTTTAAATACTGAGTGCTAATCGGAGATTATATGTCTAATAACATAACAACAAGTGTAAACGTAGTAAATAATGAAATTTACCAACTGAAAAAATATAGGATCAGTTATAATTATACTTTTTCACATTTGAATAATTCATTAGAGTAGTGCCTAAATCCCCATTCGACTTCATTGTTGTTGAGATCTTTTTTCAACCATTCATCAACAAAAAACGACATTATCGCCATCTCTATAGCGTCAATCACACGCCATTACTGACATATATATCGTGATCGTGTTATCGGTAACATCGCATGGAGGTAAAGTTGGTTTGAGTAACCTCTAACAGTCGGTAACTCCATTCATCACCATATAAATAAATTGTAATGAAACAATGATTTCACTTTTTGCTAATTGTTTTATGGTTTATGATTAATTGCGGTAACCTATTTCCCTAACTTATACTATTGTTGACTTTCATTTCATTTGGTGTATACCACACCGCATAAACTTAAATTAAGTAGGTTGATAAGGAATTGAATTTACCTCGTTCGTCACATATTATACAGAGTATTAAAAATAAATATTTTAATTAAATTTGAATATAGATTATATGTTCGCATTTGTTATACCTGATACATATTGTCTTCACCTGGTGGATCAAGGCATTCAAATTCACAGCATCTTTCACCAACACGAAAGTTCTTGCAAAACTGTAAAATAAAAACAACTTTGAATTTAATTCCGAATTTTATGGCTGACAATCTACTATTAATTTATTATATTATTCAGCTATTATTATTTTTATGACGTATAAAATGATAATATATAACGAAAATGAGTATTCCGAATTCAGGGTAACATAATATGAGACATAATTTTTAATGGAATATACATGCAATTCTATCTAATCGAAATTGGGAACACACAAAATATTTTGTGGCATATCACCGTATGTTATACTGATTTTTAAACGTATACACAGGTTGCTGATGGATGACAATATGTTGCATATAATTTTATAAAATTTAATGAAATTTAAGAATTGCCAACCCTATTTGATAATTCACAAGTTGCCACTAACATACTATATTATATTAATAAATTATGTGTTTTATTTTTTTGATACTTGATACAAATTTAATTTAAATTGTTTATAATTCTTGTGCATACAATTAATTATTTTAATTAATTAACCAGTATAGAGGGGTTCAGTAATAAGACCTAAATAAATATAATCATCACAGATAGAAAATTCAGATAAGATTATAATTCAACATATATATTAGTTATATACTCTGATATTTAAATTAAATAACTATAGAAAGGTATAGTAGAACTTTTCACTTGTATTGTAAGATATAATTTAATATATAATCTATCTTCAGGTTTTTACATTCTAAACATCGTGACCATTCCCAAAACTAATATAATAAATGTTAGGCAGGTTCAATAACATTATGTTCAAATATTATAAATAAAATTATAAACCCGACAGAAAACCGTATTGTTACTCTTATAGAGTTGTAATCAATCAGTTGTGTTTATTCGGATCTGTTCTATATATGGCATCAATTAACTATAAACTCGATCTGGTTAATGATAACTTACTCCTAAATTACTACAAAATTTATATATTTTATTGCATAGACATTATAATGCATTATTCCTGTAAAAATCTTCCAAAAGACTCACGCGTACTGTAAATCGCAAAATTCTGAGCTATGGATGTTATGTTCTTACGATGAAATCACGTGAAAATGATCGCTACTTCATGTTCGTTATAACTCGACAAAAGACAATATTAGTAGTGTGATGTATGAGTATTTATGAGTTTGATGGTAAACACATTTCGTGTTGAAGTTGAAAAATAATGATTAATTAACGAATAATCATGATATATAACCGAATTTTTTTAAACTGATCTTATTGGTCTAATTTTATTATATATAATGTGCACATGTGGTATAATGAAAAGGTTACAGAATAAGTTTAACATAAATACGGATATTGATGAAGTCTGACAACTGAGATAGAAACTGCAAGTTGGCAATTTAGATTTTTGCTGTGATTGCATAAGTTTCCAAATTGTAACGATTCGCTCTGTGAACAGCTTTTATTATGCACTATATTTAACCGTTTTGATACTTTGCTTTTTTTTTTTTTTGCAGTTTTGATTCAAATTGTATGAAAATGTATCTCAATATAATGCACGAATTCTGCGGATGTACTGTTTGAATGATAAATAATTTTAAAAAGGGGACCAGATATTTTATTATACGTGTAGCAAACACAAAGTATATGGTGTTAATTTAATCTAAAAACAATATATTTATTTCAACTATTGTGTCTGTCGACATATTCTTTAATTTAGAGATCAAACATATTCACGTACATTATTCTACATATACTCGAATATATTCATATTGGTGAAAAGAGTATTTTTATAAATTCATTTTTAACTTTTAATGGTTGAACTGAACCAAAGATACATGGAAAATAATATCGTTCATTAATATTCATTTGCATAAAATCAGACATACATTACAATTTAATATGGTAAATGTGTCCATTATTTCTTCAATGATTTCATGTATAATATGGTATAGAACTGACACAAATTGTCTTAATGTAGTTTTTGGGTAATTGTTGATAACTTTGTTAAGCTATCAATACCCATTACAAACAATTCTATCAAGTTATCAGATGGTTGGAGTTTCTTTGGTGTGGTGATCTAGATCGTGCTGTTGAATACCTAAATTCTGGGCTGTAATAAATCAATCTTCAAAATCTTTGTGCGATACAAAATGAATAGATGCGGTGAAAAATGCATAGATGCGGTGAAAAATGGATGGACGCGATTTGAAACAGCACATTCGTTATGCAGAAATGATCCCTGTTAGAGAAAAACGTATGTTCGGGCACAAGACGCATGCAAAAACATCATTGCGCAGCTATAAATATCAGTTCACTAGAAGGTAGCAGTAGTTCTTGACCATTTTGCAGTGCTGTCGACGCCAAATTTCAGCAGATACGTCAGCGACCACTCTTGACTAAGAAAATGTAAACCGCAAAAGTTAGTTTATATTAGTAAACATTAAATGATCGCCACTCGTGTAATCAAATTAATAAACATAGTTAGAACTATAACAAAAACACGCTAAAAGCACACTAACGCTTGGCTTTTATTTCAAGCCCATATTATTAAAATCAACGTTCATTATATAATTATTATAATTTAAAAATTATGTTTATAAAAAATTAATAGTAAATTTTTATAAACATAATTTGCATGTTTTAATATAATCTTAAAACAAATTTGATTAAACTATATACTGACTGCAATAAAAATGAATGATAACTAAAACGAATACATGGCAAATTGATTTGATTTTTATTTACTTACATATGGTGGATCACAATAAATGGCTTTACACCACAATGGTTCTGAATGATAACAGACACACAGACTACAAACTCCTGGACCTGGTACATATAAAAGCCCATGTGCTACCGAATTACCTTGGAAATCTGTACAATCTTCCTCTAAACTAGCTAAAATTTAAAAAATAAAACAAGACTTTTATAATTATAAGTAATTAACAAAATTGAAGTAATAATTAAATTTCTTTGATTATTCGGAGAAGGTTAACAAATTGACGACTGTGGATAATTGAAGTAAACTTTTCCATATTGACGTACTTTATAAGACTAAATAATTAATAGTTCTCCAAGATTTGCTTTTCATATCACTCTTTAGATACGAGTTTGTACTGATTGTATTGATTGTAAATTTAATATTGGTAGAGACGTGTGTCTTCAACATACTTCATTTTTAGCAACTTTGCAATGGAGTGTACAACATTCCGGGTAAAGTACGAGTATGTTGTTCTTCTCGTAGTTTATATGACAAGGACTAGTAAGTGGCTGTACTAGTATATGACAGCGATCTATCAAACTAGAACATATTTACTAGCGCATTGGTGAAAACGTTAATGGTTTTATTAGTTATAAAAGGAATGAATGAATTAGTGATGACACGTGAAATCTAATAATGAGGAGAAACATCACAAAGTACTAGCAGAATCTGCGGACACTATATGGTCAACTGAACAAAGAGATGAACTGAGTACTTTCACGAGCCCCTGAATTAGTCCGAATTTAAAGTTGCTCAGAGTAGTTCAATTGACCGAAGACCGTTTACGCCATTCTAGAATTCTGCTTCAAGTCGTGGTGAAATCAAATCCGCATTACAACACCAAAAATAATCACCCGAAATGGTAAAGGTGGACTTGGATGGTATTATTGTGCATGAAAGGATTAGTTATTGTTGTTCACGAAAGGATCTAGTTCGGGTTTAGAACCAGATATTGAATGGGAACAGAGACATATTTCATAACTGATAGATCTTGCACAGACCATATCCATACATTAAGAATTATTGTTGAACAGTCAATTGAATGACATATACAATTGTATATGTTATTTGTCCACTTCAATACATTCAATAGCATTGATCATGGTTTGATATGGACAATTCTAATACCATGATAAACAATGTTGAGTTTTGTATCGTGAAAAGCTTGGAGATATTGTTCATGTACATTCGGGTGTAAAACAGGGATGTTTATTATCATCACTATGCTTCCTGCTCATCTCGGAAAATAGAATTATGGTATCAAATGGGATCTAACCGATCGTCTTAAAGATCGCGAACTCGCTGACGACATTTGTCTGCCGTATCAAACTGAGTTAAGTTCAACATGAAAGTGAAATTGGAATGACTTGTGAAATACAGCCCATACAAGTCGGTACACATATCAGTGTCATACACTGTAGCGATCATTTGGCGATATTAAAATAAAATACGCAATCGACTGGAATTCGCAGGATTATAGAAGATTTGGAAGTCCAAAAATAAAGTGACACAGAACTGTCATTAGGAAATCTAGTATCGACTGGAAGGTGAAGTAAAGTGAAGGTACTGGTCAGACATCGTGAACCGCGTTGATCGTGATGTAAAAGTCGAAATGATCTGGCTCTCTACTATCTTCTTGATAGTCTTCTTCTTTTTTGAAGAAAATGAACCAACATCTAATCTTATAAATTTGAAACGGCAAAACATCTTGGAAATAAATAATAAATAATAATAAGCGACATAAGTTCACATTATAATTGTCATCATATCTTTCCTCTTAAGAAACTATTTTCAACTTGCACATATAATTGTTTTCACTGATGCAATTAGTCTATGTGACAAACTAATAAACATATGTTTCCTTTAAACATATAAATTACATTGTTTCATTTGAAAGTTAAAATAACTTCAACTTTCTATTGTATGTTAATGGTTGTAAGCGCTGAATACAAAATTCGAAACATTTTCGTATATTTAATGTAATAAAAGTGTAATAAATGTGATGCAGTTTAATATAGTGGGCATTTTAAAGTTAGATATTATATTGATAATGAAAGAATGCCCGCAGATCCTTGATCATATGTCTTGAATATTTATCATTCAAAGAATCAATTATGATATGATAAGCAATTCCTTTCTATGATTTCAGTACCGATTCGCTTTTGTTATCATACCGCAACTGCATACATTATTACAGGTTTGATGATCTTACTAGTTAATGCGCTATTTGGCTAATCTCTCAGACATTCCGCACATTATTATTGTACTAAACACTGTCATTTTGTGACTTTTCTATAATATCAATGTTAGGATTCCAAGTTAATTTTTAATTCATTGTTACCCCTTATTAAATTATTAGGTTTTTGAACATTTACATTCCTCACTGTTGTTTTTAAAGTATTTATTGATAGTCTTTCCTTATTACTGAAATTTTTTGTAATGTCTA
>JANSTX010021551.1:0-15942 GCA_027564355.1 Penthetria funebris
GTTAATAGTATCTAATTTTTATATTAAAATGCCATTTTGTAAGCTAATTATTAATAAATAATAATCAGTATAATTAATTGAAGTATTACATTATGAAAATTACATTGTCTACAAATTTCTGACCTGAAATCAAGACTTCCATAGAACCACGTTCCTTTTTCATCTCCTATAATAGTGAACTATCACATATCACAATTTAAAATAACTAAAAAGCAACTGTGTCTAATAGTTCAACAACATTCATATTTATGTGCAACATATTTTATTTCTAATGAATTAAGAAGTAGAATTATCAATTCTAGCTAGAAATGCCTGAGCAACTCATCCATACAGTAGTTTATTATTTCTTTCATCCCTTTTGTTAATTTAAATACCATTCGCCTAAAATAAAATGCGTTGTTTTTTTTATGCCATAGCGAATGGAGTACGTTGTATGCACTACCTAATGATCTACTTTAATTATTATGAATATATTAATATAAATATTTTTTTTATGCATAAATATATTTTTAAACATATTTGTTTTTAACTATTTATTATTTAAATTTTATTTGTTTCTAGATAAAAAAAAATTTTTTTAAAGAGAAATTATTTGCGCAAACCCTTTGCAACTTTGAATTGTTTTCTATTTACGAGTATATATAAAAAAAAAAAAAGAAAACATATTCAAAACTACTAACTAATAAATATAAAAAAAAGTATATATAAATTAAATATTTAAAAAACAAAAAAAAACGTTACATTTATTATTGATAATGTATTGAATTTGTGGGTGGTGGTTGTTGTTGCTGTTGTTGTCGTTGATAAACAATATTTGATTGATTCTCAAAATCAGATTGTACATAATCATTATTATTATTATTATTATTATTATTGTTGTTGAGAACAGAATTTTTTTGTCGAAATTTTGTTGAATATTTATAAAAATCAGACATTTCAAATGGTTTACTCACTTCTTTATATGGTTGAAACTTGGCTTGTTGAATAACTGTCATATTCTTTGGTGATTCAATTCGTATATCAGCTGCAGCTGATACAGCTGCTGTTGATGTCGATACATTTGATGCAGTACGACGTAAATGATGTGCTACTGGTGATGTTAATTGTGATTTTGACAGTGTATTATTATTATTATTATTGATATTATTAATATTATTAATATTATTATTATTGTTCATATTGTGATAGTTATTAATATTGTTAGGTGATAATTGGTTAGGTGAAATTGAATGATCCAATACTGTTGATTGATAATCTATATACGGTCTATAATTATTATCAGCATTTAATAACAATGCTGAAGATGTAACAGCGCTACGTCCAGGTGAATGCATTGAATGAGATGATAATTTATTTTTTTCACGATGATAAATTATTGGCGGCGGTGGTGTAGATGGTGATGAAAGTAATCGTTGATCATTTTGTGATTGATGTCTTTGATTTTGTTGTGGAGAATAACGTTGTAATTGTGTTGTTGATGATTTAAATTTTATTATTGGACTGTCTAAGGATGTTTCTGTCCTGTAACAGCGTAAAAAGAAAAAAAAAATAAATAAATAAATAAAAAAAACATAACTAAATACATACTATATTAAATTTACAATGTATTTATTATTAAGTTTTATAAAAAAAATCGTAAATAATATTGCGAATTATTTGATTGTTAAGATAATATTGTAATAATATAAGTAGTACTGAGTTGTTGATGGTCGGCACACATATGCTTAGGTGAACGGATGATTCTAGAAGAATGCATTGATTTATTACAATGCAATAGTAATGGATTTGTTGATTATCATTCTAAATGGTCATTAAATAATGCAAAAAATCTCAATTTCTGTTTTGCTTTTATACCTGAGTACTCATATGTACGTATAAGTGAATACGGTACTCAGAATGTGCACTTAATATTATATATTACTGTGTTAATATTACACAGTATGCAATAATAGTTTTCAATATGACAATTAATTTGCTCCCAATTCATTGACATGTACTTAATTGATTATATAACATTAATATACCACTACGTGAGATGAGTGGAAATCGCCTTAACTAACCACTACACTATATTGCCGCTTTTAATTTATGGTATTGCACACAAAATAAAGAATATGATAATTTCATAATTAACCATTGCCATTTTCTAATATAACAAAAACAATAAAAATATAGTAAATCCCCCGGCATTGACGCCATTTCGAATGTATGTCTGAATTACGGTAGCAATAACTTGATTGAGGAAATTATTAAATTGTTTAAGTATGACAATACCAATACGTAAGAAAAGAAACAAATCTGAATCATAAAGCTACTGTGGTATTATTTTGTCTACAAAAACCATTTACCAAAGTTATAAACGATGAATTGCTCATAGAAAATTGAAATTACTTCAGAAAGAAATGATCAACAATTGAGACGATATTTGTATTATAAAAACTAGTTGAAAAATTCATTGCAATTATGCTGACTAATAAACGTACACAAATGATGTACAAATATCATTCCATTTGGAATTCGTCAGAGTGATAGTTTGATTGAGGTCAATAATATTCAATTTCCTAATGAATGAAATAATACTACAGAGAACAAATTCGCAACAAGATGGTAAAACAACTGCTCAGCTACAATGCATGCAATGTAGTTATTATGGCTACAAGTAAAGACAATTTTCAATGATTTTTAATAGCTGCAAATCCTTGAAGATAACAGGCCAATTAAAAAAGGTATGAATTTCTGTTAATTAAGTGCGATCGGAAAACACCAGTTATCGAGATGTTACTACAGAGTTACTATACAATAGACCAACAAAATTGCTGCAATATCAGAATGTTTCGGTGAAAAATAAGTTCATATTTATACAAAGTAAAGTTCGAAATTATAAAAGACCGATAGTAACATATGCAGTTGAAATCCGGTCTTGTGTAACATAACTGGTCATTCAATAGATAGAACTAAGAATTAATGATTTTATGCGGAAAGAAAGTAAAATACTTTAATATCTAAAGAAATTATGTACAGAGAATACCATCAAACAAAGTCAAAAACCTTGGAATGATAAAGCGTTCACTGGAAAAACTACATATTGGTGGATCACCAAAATGATGGTATGAATCTTCTCTTCAATATCTGTTTCTCAAATTGATGAAGAAGAAGTAGAAGTAGAAGAAGATGGAGAAGAAAAAGAAAAAGAATAATAATAATAATAATAATCAGAAGAAGAAAAGGAAGAAGCAGAAGAAGATGAATATAAACAACATACTGATTATATATTTACCATTGTTTCTCTTTAAGCTTTTTATTTTCACTATTTATAGACGATATTGAAATAGTATCTGACGTTTCGTCATGTTTGCTTAAAAATTCAAAATTTCCCAAAGAAGTGGCCTTTGTTGGTTGCTGAAAAATAAATGTTTTTTTTTTTTTGTTTTTAATTTAAAAATATAATAGTTCAGCATAGTAAACAAGCGATATGTTAAATATGAAATGGATAAATTCTGTTTTAGAAAAAAAGTTAGTTAAACTAGACCGGTTCAATTAGACCAAAATTAACTGAAATACATACCTGCATTTTGATCATAGATTTTTTGAATTTAAGCTGCTGATTTTTTCTATCCAAGCTGGCAAATCTAAAGATAGAAATTAGAATATTATTATTACTATTATTATACGAGTATTACAAAATACAAATGCTACTTTAATATTAACCTATTATCAACGCTACACCAAACTTTTTCATTGCCATCTACTGTCATCCAATAACCGCCAAGTCCTTGTTTTGGTTGCATTTCCATTTGCTGTGGCATTTGATTATTATAATGATGATGATGGTGATGATAATGATGGTTATGATGTTGTTGTGGTTGTGATGCTTGTGGTTGTTGTGCTTGTGGTTGTTGTGCTTGTGGTTGTGAAAGCGGTGGTTGTTGTTGCGGTATTTGTTGTATATTTTGTATTGATAAATTAATATTATCTAATAAATTATTATTTATATTATTACTATCAATATTATATGTTTTCATATAAGAAGTATTGAAATTTTCTTTTTCGCTGCCATAATGTTTATCATCATCCTGATGATTATTATTTAAATTATTTACTAATTGTTGTTGATTTTGTTGATAGTAATAATTTGGATAATTATTATATTGTTCAAGTAAATTACTATTATTATTTAAGATTTGATTGGACGCAATTGGATAATCAACAACGTTAATAAGACGACTTTTTATTTTATCACCTGCAATTATATCACCTGGTGAATGACGATGATGTTGATTAAATCCATCGCTTTTAATAATTTCCGAATTTTTATTTTGATTTATTATAAATGGCATTTGTTGTTGATTATTTTTGCCATCATGATTATGTGTTGATGACAAATGCATATGGTTATTATTATTATTATTATATTGTGGTGACATTGATGGTGAGATTCTATCTCTAATACTACTACCACCACTACCACCACCACTGCCATCATATTGATGGTTATAACTATTAGTTCGAATACGGTGGTGTTGTTGTTGCTGTTGTGTTAATTGTGTTAAACTGTGTTGAGAATTTGTTGAAATTATTGAATTTCGACGTTCAATCAAATGATTATTATTGTTATTATTTATTGAATTTGAAATTCGTTGTTGTGATGGTGAACTATGAATACTATTATTATTATTAATATATTTGGTATTATTGAAATTAATAGTAATATCATCGTTGGACATTTTATTTGTTATATTAATTCCAGTCTCTTGAGTTTGCTGCCTTTTAATTAATATCAAATTTTGTGTTATAGCTGCTAATTTTTCTTGAGCAACATCATAATTTTGTTTATGTGCTCGACGTATTGACTGTACGAAAAAAATAATTATTAAATGTAATAAATTATTGTTATGTTTTAATTATTGTTATGATCTAATTATTTTTTAGATTTTATCTAAAGGAAAAGGCACAAATAGATACAATTATTATGTTATCATATATAGTGGCCAAGGATAAGGACCAACGGGCTCATACATAATATAAAATATCAAAGTGATAGAATCTTTCAAATTCGCTAGTAATTTAATGTATTTAACTTGTACTTATGCGACGGATGCAAATAAACCACGGGAAAAAACTGAGTTATTATATGATGCAGGAGTCAGATAACTTTTCTTTTAATGACAAAATAATAACAATAATGGGTGATATAAATGTTAGGGTATTGAATGGCGATAAACAAACATAAATACTGATAGATTTTTGTGCTAACATTGAAATTCGAATTAACAATATCATTTTCGCCCATAAAGATTACCATAAATTCACTTGACATAACACCATTACCTACATCTGTACCCTAAATTCATCATTATCTGCTAAAACATGGGTTACGCATTTCGAGAATTTATTTACTAACATAGAACAGTTTCATTTGAGACATACGAGGCACAAAGTTCAAAATAATACTTATATCAACAAACAACTGATTGAACAAATAATTAAACCATTGAAAAATAGAAGATATATCCCGGTATTAATGATATCTGAAACGAGTATCTGAAATATGCTGGTGATAACCTAATTACTGAGATTGTTAAACTGTTCAATAAATTACTTAAATGTAATGAGATACAGATTGGAGAACTATTATAACAATGCCTATATTTAAGAGGGACAATAAAACTGATTCGAGATACTATCGTGGTATAACTTTATTAAGTGGTGTTCACAAACTCTTCACTAAAATTATTGGTGATGAAATCACATTAAAAACTGAGATTTGTGGAATAGAATGGCTTCAGAAAGAACAGATCAACTATTGATTCGATATTCATATATTTCAAGTTGTGGAGAAGTTCATTGAATACAACACATCAATTTTCATGTGCTTCGTCAATCTTGTACAAGCTTTTAACGGCATCCAACTTGACGCTATTACAAACATTTTAGAAGAAACTAACATCCAGCAAAATATAATTGATCTTATACAGCAGATAAATGTTAACAACACAACGCGACTTAAAGTAAATGGAAAGCTCACAAACGAAATACCTAAATCAATTGGCATTCGTCAATAGTTTGAGCCGAACATTGTATGAACAAAATCTTACTAAAAATTAATTCTACTGAAATTGGTTATAGAAAAAGAGATGGCGAGAAAGTTGGACATCCGCATCACACAAAATCACGCAAAAACACAGGTCTATGACCTAACGAAAGAGCAATAATAAGATTTACCTTAGTTTGTGATAAATCATTTGCTAAATTTATAGATGCCTCCATTATTTGTTGTTGTATTTGTTTTGCTAATAATAATTTATTAATGTCATCTTCTTTATTGTTCAATAGATTTTCCGGCAATTTAAAGCTTGTACCAATCTTTCGACGTATTGTTGATGGATTATCATTAACGTCAATACCATAATCTGGATAAATTCCAACAATTTGTGCTTCCTGTAAAAAGAAAAAATGTATTATAAAACATAAAATTATCTAATAAAAATTTTAAAAAAACAAAAATATAAATTACAAACCTGACGACAAAGTTGTTGTAAAATATTATTTTTTTCATTTAATTTCTGTTCTAAATCTAATTTTCTTTGTTTTAATATTTGTAATTTTGCTATGTTATTTGCAGAACCAGAAGTTGCTGAACATGTCGATGTATTTGAAATTGCAATTGATGGATTCGGTGATAAAGGCACATTATTTGGAATTAAATTTGGTGTTCGTGTATTACTTCTGGTTACTGTTTCGGCTGAAAATGAAAACAAAAATTTTCAAATTAATGCAATAGTAGTGATAAATTTAATGTTATTTTAAAAATCAATTGATCATCACAGTTTAAGGCTGTCAAATTGACAAGTTAAAAGTTTAAATAAGAAGAGAATAACAATAATAATACACATATTAAATAACATTTTCGTTAAATACATTGATAATATTAAAGATTTCATTCGAACAATTATCATAATTAGACAGATTTATAAATCAATCATCATTTTCTTCTATCAATGAGCAGTCAATAATTTTGATTATGGTGAATAAACTCAAAATTTATTCAAAATACATCAACCATAATCAGATGATTAAATGTATAAATCAATTACGATTGGACGAGCATTTAAACCATATCTGATGATATACACTAATAGATTTCGTAATAGATAAATTGATGAAATTTTTAACTGATTATAATTTGGTGGTAACATTAAATCATCAGTATACTCAGGATATAAATGAACAATCAAGACCTGAGTACCAGCATTTACTCAATGTAGTATGCAATGTAGACAATTTTATAAAGTCGTTCTAGCTAATTGTAATCGTGATGTTAATAATTTAGAAATAAATCGTAGATAATAATCAGGAATTGAATAAAAGCTAGTGGCTTTAAGCAATATTGGACAACAAAATTATGTGTATTGTATATTGATTTGAACGTATAGGCAGATTTGATTCAACATAGTAAATACTAAGATCATTAATATATATATAATTATAATGTACGTACTATTACTATAAGGTAATACGTATTAAGGTAAGGTGATACCCATAATAGCCACACAAACAATCCAAAACCTAATACCGTGCTGTATTTACTGTATTTGTATACACATCCCATTATTTAATCAATAGGACTTAAATAACAACCAAATAAGGATAATATCCTGTTTGTCTTTTCAAATCATGTTTGTTTTTTCTTATTCTTCATTATAAAACTTGATATAGATAGGTAATATATGAAAACAAAACCACAACTGAATAGATGAAACCAATAAAGTGAAGTGATTTATTTATATCTTCATTGTGGCTGATAAGATACATAACACATCATATACCACGGGTACTGATACTGAAAACTGAATTACACTAATTCTATACGACCGCACCCTTTCCAAAAGTTCAAATTAATTTAAAATACAAATTATTATGTTATCAATAAAAATATAGAAATCAATTAAAATCAAAAAATTCGAGTAAAATTGACCAAAATAAATTCACATACCCATTGTACTGCTGAACTTCATTGAAATTATAATGTTGAAATAAACAAAAAAACAACCATCTATTTAAAACTTATAATAATACTAAATAATATCAAAAATATCATTTTACTATGTTAAACTAATATCCACAATTTATTTTAATATTATGTATAAAAGAAATAATTAAAATAATAAGTTAAAAAAGTAATTAAAATAATTGGAAAAAAAAATAAATAAAAAAAAAACTATTTCTGATTAAACATTCGTCAACACTCTCTACATGACGTTTTAATAATATCTTCTAATTTCCAGTTTGTGACCAATAAACAAAATGAATTCATTTGACGTATAAACATTGGTCTAAAAATTATTGCCATATGAAAAATGTGTTCGTTTTTCAACCTATTTAAATTATAAACTTTAATTAATAATTACACCTAGAGATATAAAGATTCTTAATTAAATTTTCATTTTAAAAAAAAAATCAAATTAAACTTAATTCAATTATCATTTTCTACATTATATATTAAATTACAAGTATTAAAATAAAAAATTGTTTTAAATTAACAACCTATATATGTATCTAATAAATTGAATAATTACAATTTTGATATAAAATGAACGGATTTACTAAAAAAAAAAAAAAAACTTGACAGTAAACAAAAAAAATAAACCATCATTGTTGTTGTATTGTAAACAGAATACGAGATAAAATAAAATTGTTGTTTTCCATGAAAAAATTATGGAAGAAATGACTGCAGATTGGACTTATTATGTATACATAACAATAACATTATTACCAGTCTATCTATTTTTTAAATTAATACAATGGATGGGATGGGAATTATTTATTAATAATTAAATTTAAAAATTTTGGTGAGTAGTGCAATAAATTTTAATTTAATTTTATTATTTTTCAAAAATTACATATTATATATACGTACATTTGATTGCTTGTTTTAAGAATGTCCACTTAATGCAGTAACCGATGGAAAATGTGATCGCAATAGCATACATCGATCTTTATCCAACATTATTGCTTTTCGTTTTAACATAATTTCACGTTCCAATTCACCGCGTGTATTCATTAAATTACTTTTCACATCTTCAGCTTGTTTAAGTGATGACAATAGTGCGGTAACACCGTCCTGAATAATTTTCACTTCATTAACTAATCCAAATTGTACTGTATCACGACAATTTTCAATATGAGGACGTTGATTACGATTATCAAGTCGTGTTTGTACAACTTTCATACCAATATCCATTCCTTTTATACTATTATTTAATTTGTCTATTAATTTTTCAGTTTCAGCCAATTGATTAAGACACTAAAATTAATAAATTTAATGAGATAATAGTTAATATAATATACATAAATTTATATATTTTATGTAACGTACATCTTTTAATTCATTTTCCAATCTTATTCGTATTTCATCCATACAAGATGTACGTACAGCTAAAGCACGTTCAACACTATCAGCTTGATTACGTAAATCACGGGAGGCATTAATTAGTATTGCATCAAGTGTACCTCTTAATGTTACCTAAATAATTAATTCACTATTATAATATGTTATGGCATTCAAGCATTAGTAAACATTTATTTTACTTACAGATTTTTGTCTACATAATTCACATGCTTCTAATGTATCCTTGGTAAAATGTTCCCAATATTCATGTGTTGATTGCCTTAAATTTAATTTATATAAATATAATAAAGTATATAACTATATCTATATAAAATGAAAGAAATGTATGTTTTTTTTTTTACTCATCCATATATCTCGTTGCTCCTGGTTTAAATAAAATTGTTGTTGATTTATTATTTAAATCACAATTTATTCCATCAATATATGATGCATCCTTTTTATCACTCCAATCATATTCAAGACGTTCACGTGCCGATCTATTATCCGTCTAATATTCATAGCATGATGATAATCATAATTTTTTGAGAATTACAAATGTTAATAACAAATATTTTTTAATTACCTGTTGGTTTTCAATATCTTTTAAAGTTATATTGAGTAAATCTCGAATTTCTGATATCAGTGCAATTTCTTTAATTAGTTCTTCTTCCGGATTGTCACGTATTAATTCAGTATCAGGACGCATGCATCTTTTGTCTAAACATTCAGTTGCTAAAAAAAATATAATTAAAATGACCATAATAACAATATTTATTTCTATATAAGTAAGTCTACGGAGTATCAGTTGGGTTTAGAGTGTACAATACAAGAAGAATTATTATAAGAAAATATAAGATTTATTGGTCGCAGAGTCCGCCATTGCGAAGAAATGAAACTGTGGACGTGTAAAAATTATTTTGTCAAATGAGCTTTATGGGATGGTGCAGAGTTTTGTTGAAATGTCCAATAGTTGATTATGCATGTCAACTTGGTGGTCGAAATTGTCGCGGTGGACCTGCCCTTCATCCACACACGTTTACGTGTTTATGTTATTTTATTAACACGAACAATCTGTATCTTATGTATTTTGGTTTAAAAATGGCAATTTAATATCACACTTTGCACCTGTTTGTTGGTAAATATAATGATAAAAGATAATGTAATGTAAAGATAATGATATGAGTAAACCGATTCTGAAAAACCCAAATTTATAATTATTAAACACATAATGTATTTATTCCATACGGTTGAATTTATGGATCGAAAAGTTATAGCACTTAATATTCAGTAACAATAATATCACATAACATTGACAACAATTTGATTAATAGAAATCACACAAGATAATTGATGTTATATGTACATAGGCAACGGCAAATTAACATGTTGCGATATATGCACTTGCCAATAAAATGCAAACACTTATTTTGTGTAAAATCTAAATTAATTATCGAAAACTCTAAATTGCAATATACTACCTTATTGACTTTTAAGTCGATACATTTTACTATGACTTAGTTATTTATTTTATTTTATTAGCATGGTTTTTGTACTAACCTATTGCTTCTGGCAGTCTTAAAATAGCTAGAGATTGTTTTAAACGAATTCGTTGTTCTTCTAATGTACTTATTTCATTTGCTTGAGCTTTAATAGCGCGCTCCAAAGTCCCTTTCCATTTATTTATTTCTTGGGTACGATGTATTAATCTTTTTGTGCTATCTGCTTGCGTTTGATCGGCTAATGCAAACGTTTTGGTAATAGCATTTTTACAATTATTTTCATTTCTATAAATTAGGTATATATAAAGAAAAATGTAAATAATTTGATATATTCTAAAAATAATATCTTGACCAAATTTGTTTGAAATATAAATATTGCCTAAAACAATTGTATACGTATGTTGTATAGCCTCAGAATTATCTACAATTTTCGAATGTCACCTACTCGAAAGAATACTATTCTATAGTATTCAAATACTTGGCAATAAACTGAAACTAATCAAGTTCAAAATAAAAATATATATCAAGTTGAGAGTGTGTGCTCGTATTATAATATACATATTATGTAACGTGATAATATACTGGATACAACATGTACCTGATATTTATGGTCACTATAATATGTCATAATAATCATATACACTGTGTCTATATCATATTTGTCATGGTTGTGATAGCAAGGTAAATATAGGTCGAGCAACTTATAAATGTAAGTGGGCCATACTCCATTCACCACTTTTCCAAATGGAAAGTTAATACTGTATTATCGCTGTGCAGATATTTCAGATAACTACTCACAGTAAACTCATTATGTAAAAAAAAAATGAAATTAGTTTAAAAACATTACGTATTGCTATGATTAAGTGTATTTTGACATCTTGATAATATAGCCAAATTTCTATTCTTCCATTCATTCGTACTATACCGAGTAATTGAATATCGATCAACAACAGGTCGTGTGCCAGTAAGTCCTGCCAGCGGACTCCAATCTACTCGTCCAGTAGCCCATGGACCTTAAAAATATAAATTAACGAATATATATGAGTAAGATCGTCGTAGCACTACTAATATATTAATAGCTTAACCAATTGGACCCATTGTATCAGGTATAGCTTCTATAATATTATCATCTGGTTGTGGTAAATAACATGGTGAAGTTCTTTCTGCAGAATGATTTTCGAGAATCTGAAAATATGTTTGCTACATTTTGAGAGCTAGTTACAAATATATTAATTATATACCGTAGGATATTTTTGAGGACTAACATTATCCGTATCATCGTTATTTTTATTATATTCACAGCAATCCTAAAATTACACCATTACACAAAATTAATTCTTCCCAATATTGTTTTAAGTTCCTACCTTTTCATGAGACTTAAATTTTGAACACGAACAATTCATAATAATATAAAAATATATGAGTTTAAAATATTAAAGGAAAAAAGTATTTGTAGAAATAAATTAATCGATAAGAAAATAAACAAAGATAGTGTTCAAATTTAAATTATTCGGTTGTTATGAAGGTTTACTAGGGTTGAAATTTTCTATATATAAGCAACACCGTTTTACTTTGATAAATTCATCAGGAAACATAATTAAATACATTTATAAACAGTGGAATTTGGTATTGAACGCTATCGGATCACAATCCAACGATCACATTGGAAACTCAGCCGCTATTCGTTACTAGCTAATTAAAATATTTACATCAGTTATAACTAGTAACAGTAAAATAAATAACCATATTCAACATCCAATAAAGTGTGGTTGGGATCGGTGTGACCGAAGTTTATGTAACCTAATAATGTCAGCAAAAGTAAAGAGGAAGGTGTATGATATTATAGTGCAGACTTACGGGTGTTGTGCTGGTAAAGAGAACCATATGCAGATAATACACGCAATGAACATACTAATGTTGGACAGCCGGAGTAACAATGAATGATAAAAACAAAAACCGCAGAAAGTTGCACGTAATGTAATTATGTAATTACTTTAAATATTGGGCATGATTAAGAAAAGATACAGTAAAAACTAATGTCCATTGAAAATATTGAATAGTAAAAGTAATGTAGAATGGAATCTAGACATGATACGCTTCAATGTGATTTTATTTATGAACAAAATAACGAAAATAATGTAAAAGTTTGTGAATATTTATGAGTGATATAATAATCATAAATTGAATGTAGTTAGTCAGTATGTTGTATTTTTTATAATTGTATTTATTTTATAACATAAATATGTCAAAAAATAATATTAATTAAGTTACCCTAGAAGAAGTCTTTTATTGTAAATTTTAAATATTTTTCTTTTTGTAATTTTCCAGATATGAGTTTATCCGAGACCGAATTGTCTTTCCCGCTAGAAGATCCCAATTCAGATAATAAACGAAAATCTAATACTGATGATAGAACATATGAAAATATTGCACATGATTTCAAAACAATTCAATTATCATCGAAAGAATCACTAGACTGTGATATACATTTGAAAGCACTTAAAGACATAATTGAATTATCTATAAGTAAATCAGATTTGGATAAAATTTGTTTTACCGAAACACTAATTATCAGCAATAAAAGAGAAGTCATTAATTACCCTGATACACAATTTTTAAGGTATCTTCCAAATTTTTAGTCATTTAATTTATTACAAAACTTGCTCCTTGTTTAACATAATAATAATAATAATAACATAATGATATAATTATGATAAATGATCATATACATTTCTAGAAATGTATGTTCTAAATCTGAAAGCGCACCAAAATTGATTGACTTTGATAATATTGAAGAAATTGGTGGAATGTGTTTAAACATTGAATATCGCAATCAAAATATTATAATTTATAATGCATCTCAATTTTCATATCAAGAAAATGGTACAGTTTGTTCAATATTGGCTGTATGTGATCGAGATCTGAATATAATTGAAGAAAAACGAAGCGAAATCATTTGTTTGGAAAATGGAAAAATTGTAAGTATAATAAATTATTTAATTACGATTTTGTTTGATGCATAATATTTTATTATATTTAATTACGGGAAACAGAAAAATGTGTCCTTTGTGAATTGAATTTGAAATTATTGTAGCATTTAGGGATTTGGGGTGAACCCTTGACGGTTAATGTAATTGCTGCATTTAATTTATACTCGCTTAAAACATTTAATACAAATACGATTTTATAAAAGTTAACATAATATGACTCCGTCAAGTAAACACAATAATGAATAATGATAATATTATTATTTAATTCTAGGAAAAATCATTGCATCTTTACTCTGAAGATGATAAATTCATTGCCCGTAGATCAGAAATTAATATGGATAAAATTAATAAATATAAAACTGAAATTGATTTAAGTGCTGAGGGACACATAATGCTAGATGGTGGTGGATTTCTTTTAATGAGATATTTAATTTTAAAGAATTTTATTGGTGAAATTGAAACGTATACAATGAATTTAGATGGTAATACATTGTCGTAATTGAAATTATATTTAATAACCAAATAAAAATTTATACTAAATTGAATTACATTTTCCAGGTGAATTAAATCGATCAGTACACAAATGTGGTGATAAATTTATTTCCACTATTAACGGTGTTACATGCGAATTAGTTATTATTGAACGTATAATTTTTGATTCGAAAAAGAAATCACCAGATGTATCTCGTACGTTCTTTTTACCATCTGGCCACTTAGTTTTACATACATGGGACAATTGTTCATATCAAATTCATATTAATCAATTTTCACCAATTCCACCAAATAATTACCTAATGAATTTACATGATCGATGGCAAGAAGATATGCAATTATTTTCATTATATATGGAATTCAAGGAGAAGCGTATGTCTGAAATGCGAGCATATTTAAAGGATAATTATACTATAAAATGTTTGATCAAGGATTACATATCCTGTTTATTGCAATTGAAACCTGATGACATTTTAAATTTTAGTATAGAATATTTTACAAGTTTTGGTAATACCACTAATATTAATGAAAACACTTGATTTTGGATGTTCTGTGTGTTTATTGAATAAACAAAAATATATATTGAAATATTTGGTTTCATAATATTATCGACGTCTATTGTTGAAATTAACGTCGTAAAAGGTGGACATCTATCATGATGTCACCAGAATCTCGATCATGATATACGTAAATTAGTGGCATGTAATTGGAGCCAAATCACCAAATCTACAAACTGTAAACTAATAATTATATATTTATGAGCACGATCACACGACAAAAAAGTGACCTATACTGTGATGGTGGTTTACTAAGATATTAGTCGATTACTTTATTAACCACAACTGAATTAATGTAGGACCGGAAAATTATAATTGATTCTATATTATATTGTTGAAAAATATCAATTCTGATTGTTTGGATCGATCTTTGTTTGATGTTACAATTGCAGACTAGAAAGTGCATATTAATATAGCCGAAATATGACACATATGTGGTGTACCGGTTGAGATAATAAATAGTAGTATAACATTAGTGATGAGAATTAAAGTTAGTTTCTAACTTAATATCATTTTGATTAACTTCCTTTAATCTTGAGATCGTTTGCTTGAATTCTAATTCTGTCGAAAATGACACAAAGTGAATGAGGCACTATTTAAATATCTTAATATTTTTGAATGCTACATATGCGATTCATTGATAAAATGATAACCAAATACAACAGGGCAAATTTCATTACTATTTATAAAAAGTATTAGTTTTCAGTGATTTTAAAATTTATTTTGTAACTTTAGCATTTTATTTCTAGTGTTACATTTTTCAGATTCAATATTTTATTATATAAGTAACTCGTTGGTAATTTAAGGTACAAATGTACATACTTTATTTTGAATGTTTTGCAATATTTCTTAACATCAGAAATAGTATATTTAGTAATTTTATTTGAAATTAAATAAATGTTACTTGAAATGAAAGAAAAAATGTTGCATTTAATGATTATATTTCATTCCGGTATATATAAAATATGACACTATACAATAATTTGCTTTAACTGCATTTTTGTCTGTGAATGATT
>JANSTX010021562.1:3630-15940 GCA_027564355.1 Penthetria funebris
TTGAGTATTGGAATGACTGTAGCTATTTTCCAAGATTGCTTAATGTAGGAATTATTAAACAACTGATTAAAAACTGCACATAGGAAACATATGATTTTTTTTTTAAGATCTTCTGATAACTCTGTTAGATAAATCATCCGGACCCTTCGTTGTCTTGTTATTAATTGATTTCATTATTGTTTACAGATCATTTTCTGTTAGGAATGACATTGAATTATGTTGATCGATAAGGTTAGGTGTACGATATTTGGCCCATAGGATCGAATTGATGTTAGGATCGGTGACGGAGGAGCAGGCAATAAAGAAATCTAGAAATCTCTTCTGTAGTCTAGAGAATTCAGTTGTATTTAGCCTGTTAATTTCTGATTTAAAATATTATGTTAGAAAAACCATCCGAACCCTTCGTTGTCTTGTTGTTAATTGATTTTATCATTGTTTACAGATAACTTTCTGTTATGAATTATATTGAATAATGTTGATCGATAAGGTTAGGTGTACGGTATTTGGCCAGTAATATCGAATTGATGTTAGGGTGGCGGAACAGTCAGTAAAGAATTCTAGTAGTCTATTATGTGGTCAGTTGTAATTAGTCTGTTAATTTCTGATGTAAAATATCGGTTATTATAGTGTTTCGCAAATTTATTAGCTACTGTAGATCGCTGATTGTGTATCAGGTTCATATGTGTTATTATTGTATTTACCCTAGTACCTGTTAGTTTTTTTTCATGTTTTTGTATACATTGGAATCAAGCCTAATGTTGTTCAATCTGATTTGTCAAAGCTTTTTTAGATGTGATTTGATTTAATTCCTGATCATGATGTTAAGACAATGAGTAATACTATTGGTTTCGTGTGATGAATTTGGGCAATAAAAAGAGTATGCCAGCAGATATAGTATGTGAAACTCGAACATATGTTCACCGATCTGAGCTTTAAATGATCTATTTGTAAGAAAATTTTAAAAATTACTCTTAATTACACTATATTAGAATTTGGGTTTTTAGTGACCTAAAACAAATAATGAAAATGTAGGTTTTAGTGGCATATAAGTTAAATATAATTAACTTTGATTAACATATTAACATGTATAATATATTTAATTTTATACAGAAGTTTGATTAAAATGTACGACTATAGAACTAACATAATAATTTGTTATTTCAATTCGAATTCTATGGTTTCCGATGAGAACTATTGGTTTGAAACCACAGTGTTCATCCCGTTGCGCACTGGTACTTTGAATGACTAAATATATATTCAATTTTAGTTGCTCGGTGTTCTACCGTCTGAATAATTCTGTAAAGTGGTACATTACTCCTCAGCTAGTTTTCGCCAAATCAAAAAACATAATATAAACGTTTCAGAAATTGATATATATTGTTGTTTAGTTACCGGTGACATACCTGTACACAAAGGTCACTACATTTATCACCGAATCAACATCTTCTTATTCTGTTCTGTCCGGTTTTTCTATTTTGATATCTGATTTATTGTTTATGCTATTTTGATATCTAATTATATTGTTTAATTAAGTGATCGTAAAATAAGTTTATCGAATTATTTGACCACAAGGTGAATTTTTTAATGCTTTTTAATGGTTCTTTTTTATATTCACCATACCTGAATTTCAGTTTAACGCTGAATCTTTACAACAATCTCAGACTTTTTTTTTTTAAAATCATTGATTTCTTTATTTTGGTTCAAAATTCATTTGGGATATTCGTTATTTATCATCTAACGTACATGAATTAAATTCTATGTATTTAGTTTGACATTTAAATATTACATATTTATTCATCATATATAATAGAAATACAATAATTTATTGAAAACTATAATATTTTTTTTGATGTCCATTTAAATTTTTTTTTTTTTTTTTTTGAAGAATGCTATAAATTTTACTTTCATAATAGAAATATTTTAAAAATTTGTGGAAAACCATGGCATACAATCTGATAGCTATAATATTAGAAAAAAAAAATATATATAATTCCTCCATTTCTTTCCAGTAAACCCAAACCCATTCGTAATATTTACTTTTCTATATATTATATACATATATAGTGATGAGATGAGTCCACCATCCAGAGATTTATATACCTACAAAAGAATATCATCATTATCGTCATCATCATCATCATCACCATCGCCTTGGTATATATTCGATTGTATCTACAATATCTGTATATATACCCAATATATAAATACATTTGGATAGCTTTTAAAGACAGCAGGCCATTATTTTGAACTATATATTCATTTTTTTGTCCCTATTCCTATACATTCTGTAATAAGAATAAAATTTCATCTGTATTTGTTTAAATATAATTTCATTTCATATATATGATGATGGTAAAAATAAGGAAAAAAAAAAAAACAAAACAAAAAAAAACCAAAAAAAAAAAAACAGGAAAGAAATCTCCCATTCTTCAATCCCGTATATATACACACAGCAGCCATAAATACATACGAGTATAGTTAGAGATTCAGAAAGTATACAGGGAAAAAAAAATTCAAACAAAAGTACTCACTGGGATGAATGCAATGCTCAAAAATTTTTTGACAGATTTATTACCTTCGGCCTGTCTTAAGTTTGAATTATGTCTGGAAATAGACGAAATATTCTATTTACCCCTCTGAAATGATGATGAAAGGAAAGAAAAGAAAGTCATTTCAGACCATTAAAAATTACACTGTTGAATTTTTGGTTCTTCTTTCCAGATTAAGGAAAGGAAAAAAAATTTTTAAAAAATAGAAGTTATATATGGAGTTTCTAAGTTGATAAAATTACGTCCGTTGTCATCGTCGTCGTCTTTTGCCATTATAATTTGCAAATATACCATACCGAAAAACAGGATCAAAATGTGTACACTGCTTAATATATAAGTTTATATGTACCATAAAATGCTTATTAATTATTTATGAATTATTTTTTTTAGCATACAAAAAAATTTGCTGAATATAATTCTAATAATTAGATAATTTATGATGATGAAGGAACTAATTCGGTATTTGAAATGAAATGGGGTTTCTCATAAATAATTAGCGATTTCATTTGAAAATTTCACTCAACTTTCACAATCTTATACCACTAATACCGTCCTCATGCTATTTTGATGTATATAAAAAAAAAAAGGTACTATCTCGCCATCTTTTAGCAGATCTTTTTATATGCCGTATTCCACTGGGTGTCGTTTCATTGCAATATTTGCGATTCTATTATCTGGCGTTCTTTCAATATGGTCTCTCCAATAGCGCTTTCTGATTCTTGTCCATCTTACTATGTCTTGACTTTAACATTCATATCGAAAATCATCAATTCTGATTCTATCTTTGATTGAATGACCGGTGATTGTAATACGTAAGATTTCTGTTGTCCTCATAAGTTGTTTAGTTCTGGACGTATTACTGCGGGTTTCCACTGCATATTTTAAAATAGGTCTTTTACATGCTTTATAAATTCGTACTTTTTAATTTCCCATTCGATATCCAATGCCAGTAGGTTAGCCAATAATTTTAGTGAAGAATTTCAGAACAACACTTAATAAAGTGATTCGATAATAGTTTCTCGGATAAGTTTTACTGTCTTTCTTAAATATAGGTATTGTAATACTAGTACTAGTACTAGTACTAATTAAACAGCAATTAGATTGTCCCCACCATATTTCAGACAATCGTTTGAGATATCATCAATACCGGGAGATTTTCTATTTTTCAATGTTTTAATTGCTTATATTCAATCAGATGTTGGTTGACATAAAAATTATTATCTTAAACTCTGTGCCTCGTATGTCTCAAATGAAATTCTTCTTTGTTGTGAAATAAATTCTGGAAATGTGCAACCCATGCTTCACTAACCTCCGACTTTACGACATTTGAAGTCATTTTCTACTTCAAGCAATCGTGAGCTGATGTGAGCTATTTATATTCCTGCTCATGTTCGTCAATCTGCCACTTTAGCTGTGATTGTTTAATAGCGCCACATACTTGTTATGTCTTCATGTCTTCATTGGACTCTGAATATTGATCATCACTGCTGCCACATAGTAACCTCATTTCAAGTAACACCCATATTCCACATATGAAATGCCGAGTTTTCGAACAATACATTAATATATAATAGATAAATGCATTGTCTTTATTTTTGTTGTCTCATCATAAATTACCCGAACACTGGAAGTTCTCTACATTGTCTAATATTATATTCTCAAGTTCGAGACTGCATGTCAACGATGAACCGATCTACATGTAGTTTTGGCTTTAAAACATTAATTCTTATATCAACCTGTGAATTATTCATCTTTATTTGTGTTCGTTAGCATATGTCGTCGCAAAATTCAAGACTTTCCACTCGAACACAATATCATACTCTATGTGAGAGTTCTAAAATTTCAATCATGTTGTGGTTATGGATAAGATTTGAAATTCTAGTTATTCAACCAGTGCAGTAAGAAACAATGAAATATCGATAATGTACGAGATGGCTACAGTTGTTATTGCTTGCAAATTGGACATGTCTTCGTCGATAATACGAGCTCCTATGACTTGAGCTGTTATAAAATGATATATTTATCATCTTAAATGATCGTTAAAGCTATGTATATGTATATTTTATTTAGAATAACGTAATTAACACTTCGTAATAATGATCATTTTTTATAAAACTACCGCTATTCAGGAAGTAATTTGCCATTAATCAAATAGTTCATACATACAATAAATTTTCGTGATGTTGATTTGGGTGCGATGGTTAACAGAAATGTCGTAACATTTCAAATTCTATATTATTAAAATAAAATAATTATCAGTTACATTTTATTCCGGTTGAGACTTCTTCGTGTGGCGATTTGTTCAATAAGCACATCAACAACATAAATGTTTAATCATTTAACCGATATTAACCGAAAACTATATTAGTTTCTAATAAATTTTTGAATTCTACAATTTAGTTGTCATCGTCGCGTTAAATAAGTGTTGACACATAATTTTTTTAATTTTTCTCATAAATAATTTTACATTAGGGCACATTATTTATTGCGATATATCTTAATAGATTACTCTTTTCCGGCAATTTAATTATCAACTCGAATTTTCACAATTTTGGAATATAATCGGACAACCAAGTTTTTTGACCACATTTTGATTCAATTGGTGTATCGCATTGCTGTTGTTAGTTGCACTTTTGATTTTTCTCCATCCTCATTATTAGATTCCATGTGTCATCATTATTCCATTCCTGTCTATCATTACTTATGAAACCAAGAACGTTCCCACCAACTTTGTTTCAATGCACCAGCATTTCAATCGATCGCCATCATATTCGTCAAATTGCTCGAGAACCGATGTCGTACTTCTTTATCTTGAAGCAATATTTATGTGTCCAGTTCTTAGTTGTCCCTTTACGTCCACCATAAGTTTTAAATTCTTCTGTCCAGTTATATCTCAACTCTGGAATATGAAGTTTTTACCTCTTCAATTCTTAAGCTACATACAATAGTTTCGTTGGTTCAAGTATTGTTCTAACATTACAGGCTCTGAGGCCATTTGCTGACATTTTTCGTGCAATTAAGCATTTCAGCAGTGCGTGATGCCAACACACAACAACCTATACGTTGGTGGAATTGAATTTTGTTTCTCAACCACACCCTTAGCATTCACCTGATGCTTAGAAGGTATATAAATTTCCGACTAGCCTATAAGGACATACATTTAATCCATACATACAATAGTAGACCACCTGTCTGTCACTTTGTATCTGAATAAGAATGGATTGTTATAAACTTTATAACTATTCAAAATCTGTTAATGAATTTAAATATCTGTTAAATTATTCACTGCGATGAATTGCCACCATTTGCAACAGTCGTATAAAGAAAATTCTCAGGTATATAATTCTTCAATCTGTCCATATTCGTTTCTTTCAGACATCTTTCATTTTTATATCTAATGAAAACCATTTGTACATAAATACTCTCATACATCTTGCAACTTAAATAAAACTTATAAATCACTCATTTATGTACATTATATATTTTTAATATGAATAGTTTGACTAAAACATAAATCTTTAGGATATTATTCTTATAATATATCCATTTATACGTGTATACTTTTACTTGTATAATAATAAATACAAATATGTATTCATTTAAATCCATTTAAAAAGCAGATTAATTTTTAAAAAGTCGGTTCTTGTTCATCTGAAACTGGTATATGTAAATGAAACGTCTTTAATAAGAGTCAAGAATCAATGGTGTTGTTCAAACTCATAATTCATATCATCTTCTTTCATTTTTTATATATAAAGGTTTGTCAATTAAACGAAAATGCATCTTGTTTCCATTACAATCATCATAATCATCATCATCATCATCATTGTCATCATCGTGGTCTTAACCTTTTATTTTTGTTACGTTACGTAGTATTATAAATTAGTATGAACATTAGTCAAAAATGCACAAATATGAACACAAATTATTAAATATATTACTGCACCCCGTTATGGTCTTATCAGTATAAATTATTATAAAAGATCTCTTAGTTATACCAACAGGAAAGTGATGCTATTCATGCCTCTTCTAAACTCAGTAATTCCTACAGCTCAAGGCTAATGAATAAGCTGACTAAATGGCTTTATGTAGGACATTTATCTAATTAAACTAATGACTGATTTCCCGTTTACCGTATTAAATTCATACCCGATAATACGAAGTCGAAGTTGATTCATTACTTTATCGCTGCAAACACTAACCAGTTTAAGTGCATTGAACAAAAGAATTGTTGTTGTCCTATGTTTCCTCATGAAATAAAGGTAAAGATGACGAAGAATTAGTTATTCGACTGACATTAGACAGCAATTAGCGGATAATTTAGCTTGTTGCTCGATAATTTCCAGCAAGATTCATCAATTTTGATAGGAATGAATGGATCAGTGATGACACATATATGGGATTTAATAATGGCAAGCAGAAACATAAAATACAAAATCAACAACAACAATGCAAGAGATGGACAGATTCTACGCTAATTCAAATAAGAGAAGAGCAACTTCCGATATGACAATAACGTTGAATTGAGTTGCAATAAATTGACAGGTAGGCGATATACTATAACGAATTGCAGAATAGGCGTACGATACGAAAATTCCAAGATTTTGCATCAAGTTTATGCGAATAGAGTACACAATGTGTGTGAGAATTGGCGTGACCCTACTGAAAACAGTAAAAACAGTTTATTGCAATAGTTAGTCACTTTAGCCTTCAAACCGAGTATTTGGAATTGATTTTCTTGATCGTGTTACAATGTGGACAATTATTTAAGCTAATTGAATACTAAATACTGTGGACAAATATACACCTGAAACTATAGAGTCTAGTGAAGTCATAAAAGAGTGAGAATTTCAAACTCTAACCTACAGAATATAAAAGATAATGTTGAATATTCACGAAGAAGCGTTTTATAAAATACTGATAAAAAAATGAAAAAAAACTCGAAAATGATACTATAATAAGAAAAATAAAAAACTGCAAAAAACCCCTTTCTCTACCCAAAAAGTATAGTATCGACCTCGTTCGCGTGAGGAGGAGGAGATTCTAGACTTCAGTCGAAATTTCTAATAAATACTATTTATCTATTTATGTAAAATATCTATTTATGTAACATAATTCATTCAAACGTGAATTACCTTAAATTTTTTATTTTTTATTTCAAATACAAATTTGCCACACTTTTACAGCAGTTTACAGCAGTTTATATGATTGTTTGACATTTTATAAACGAAATAGGACGAAATAATTCAATCAAAGAAAATAATTTGATATTATTCAAAATTGATGTGATTGTGTACATCAATTGTTAACATTTTGATTTTACACATATACAAACATATTTCAAACTGCAATAATTGCAAAAGTTGGGCTACTCAGTGTTAATGATGAAAAAAATATTTCCTCTTCCCTCATTAGTCAACAATTTTTGGTGAAATATTATAAAGGTGGACTCTGTTATAATTGTATCTCTATGAGTGCAGTACATATAGTGTACATGTATGCACAAATAAATTAACGTCGAAACTATGGTTATTCAAATAAAGGGATTCTCAATTAATACCTCCAATGTGTATTTATCGTAATGAAGGATTAAAAATCAAGGAAATAGAGGCTATGATGGACAATGTTTACTCGACAAAACCGTGAAATGTTATCATACGACCTAACGTCAATTTGACATATTGCGAGTTGTGTAAGTAATATGACATGGCGATTGTTCTGTTGAGATCGCCAGTATTATGGCGATCTCAACAGAACAATCGCCATGAAAATACGCCTATGCCGAAGAGAATCTATGCGACGTTTGAATTCTGTCTGAATTAAGGGGCGATAACTGGAGTCGTAGTTGGGTATTTATCGTAATGAAGTATTAATCGCCGATTAAATGTCGAAGAGAATCTATGCGGCCTTTGAATTCTGTTTGAATTTAGGGTCGATAACTGGAGTCGTAGCCAATAATTTAGTCATGCTTCATTAAAGGACTTATACATGCTTTATATATAATGGCAATATTTTCCGGATTAAAATACTTCTTACAACATAGAAAATAAAGCCTTTTGGCTTTTTATTTGGGAAGTAATGTTCCGAGCGAAACAAATCCCGATATGAGTGACTGGACTAAGAGTTTTAATCAAATTAGTCGTCTTTCAATATAAGTTCAGTTTATGTGCAGTTCTGATTAATAATACTAGTGTGTTATTATGTAATATTTTTATGAATTAAAAAAATATGAATTTTAATAGTTAAAGCGTAAGTTGAAATAGACATCAACGCACTAGTGATCCTTATAACAGTAATTCTTTGCAAGTTTACAAATCTGTCACAGTTGAATTTCTTATCCAATGCTGATGTTTGGCAGTATTCTTACAGAAAACCATGTTGCATCTTATTATCATATTTTTTACCATGAATTATTCATAGATGTTCACGACTTCTTATAATTCTTTCTACAACATTTACTCTCTTGTGTTTAACTTAAATGCAGGACAGTTATAATATTACAAATCAGCCCCGTAAATTTTTCCTGAATTTTCATTAATTCCATTTTTTGTGGATCATTTGTAACTTTATAATACAAGTTTTCAGTTTTGAAAATGATTATAGAAAAGTATTTAAATGAACTATTGCAGATAAATTCATATTTTCAAATGCCTCTAATATTACAACTAATAAATCATAATAATAACGTGGAATTGGGTGATTTATCAAAATGAAATTTATTCCAACAATTAGAAACAAGTTTGGCCATTCATCAAACTGCAGGGATTTTAGTTTTGGTCAAACTGAATAAAATAGCTATAGACATGTATATAAATGGCAGAACAATATCATTGTGTCCTATGGGAGCCCAACAAACCAACTGGCTAGCCAAATCTAAAAGCTTAGAAAAAGCGCATTAAATTAATGGTTTATTACGTACAATAATACAATGAGTATAAGAAAAGACAAGGCTACATGAGTGATATATAATATGTCCTAGCATAACTCGTACTTGTATATACGAGTACAACTGGTTTCAGATTATATATGTAGAAATCCATAATACTTTTTGATTAATTTGTTGTGTTTCTTACAAAAATGTTCACATATGTATTAAGTTCACAATTTATGGATTTTGATGAGATTCATCTTATTTCCTTTTTTTTTTGTTATAACTATATTTTCTCATTACAATAGACAGCTGTTGATGAATTGATGGCTTAATCAAGAGAAAAAAAAAATCAAACAGAATATTTCATAATTAGGAACTTTCCCCATAACCATAAAAACTTTTTATTTACAATTAATTTTAGTTTCAGATTAGTTTAAGTGAAGAAAATATGATTTAATTTAATTATAGAATTGTACCTGACTATAAACGTCAAATACATCACATTACAAGAGTTTTTGGTTTTTTGTTGGTGCTGAAAACAGCAATTTTTGTAAAGTCCTCTATGCCCTTGCTATAGTGCTATCCAAAAGGCTAATTTACTGGCTGCCATTTTGTAAGGTTCCTCCATCGATTCCCAGTGTGGCTTCCAAATTGAAAACCGCATTCAAATTCATTTGAGAGTCATTTACAAAATTCTATTGTCATTTTACATCCGCACGAGGGTTCGCTCGATTCGGGTTGATCTCGATGGCGTTACTTATGATAGATGCCAACTTAATGCAGGTTTTCCCCAATGAGCTTTGGATTCGCTGTAAGAAATATTTTAATCCCGAACCTATTGCCATTATATATATAAAGCATATTGGCTTTTGTTAAAATATGTCACAGGTAAATCACTCTATCAAACGGGTGCTCCTTCGATTGAGGAGTGTCAAAAGTCAATTCAGAATGTAAAATGTTGAGAACATGTGCCTGGCTTCTTAACTGTTAATATAGTGAACGAGCCACGAAGGACATATATCCAATTCGTTTCTATACAATAAACTATATATTAAAGGAGTCCAATACCAAATATATTAGTTATAGTACTAATCTTCATTAAAACCTTGATGGGCCATCTAAATTGTGTAGGAACAATTGTTGGTTTTGCTAATAATAATTCAGAAGAGTGATGATATTTTACAATTTAAGACGTAATATTAAAGATGATCGCGTGCAGGTAATTAAATGGAATGATTTCGAAATGGTTTGTAATTAGAAGTCAAAACAATATATTTATTCAGCACTGTTTGTTTACTACAATTTATAAATATAGAAACTGTCAAAATATGAAACAAGAAAATCGATTATTGCCAAACTTGGGGTCAAAAATGTAATATATGAACGTCTTGAATACTTCGATCAAAATGAGATATAAAATAATATGAAATCTATAAAAGTAGAAAATGTAAATGTTCTGATCACTGATTGTGACATAAATAATAGTTGAATAAAATATTTCGGTCAGCTGTTAAACGAAGACTATCCGTAAATTCTTATAACACACTCTATTTTCGATGATCATAGATCTTGAGAATACATTTGATGATCACCGAGTCTCATTCACTTCTATTACTATGGTGTCAGTATTCTACTCAAATGGTAAATTCGATCTTAATACTTAACATAAAAAAAAATGCGGTTGAATCAAGCGGAGATCTGTGTTTGGAATTTTATGTAATTACAAAATGTCACCAAAAGTTTAAAGTGGAGTTAAATGAAACTGCAGTTCTACAATATATTCGAGGTAGTTTAAAAATTGCAACTATAATTGAAAGTAGATTAATGCGTAGACCGAAAATTCATTATGATAATCGTATCTTAGCCTTTATGCCTCCAGAGAGCACATATGCAAGTAAAATCAAATGTGTATTCATATAACTGTAATTTAAATTTAACAACAGGAAAATATCCAGTTACATATTTGAATATTTCAGTAAAGTAGAGCATAACTCTTTAGCTACCTAGTTTATAGTTGAGATATTTTTTCAACCAGTCAACAAATACGACATAAGCATCATCATTTAACTCTTGATCACACGCTATTAGTGATATATATCGACATCGAGTTATCGGTTACACCACAGTTAAAGATAAGTAACATTTATGATAATCAACCATACCATTCGTTACCGAAAACCATACAATAGTACCCGATATACAGCTACTTTTTAAAATGCGCAACTTTTGTGTTCTAGATTCTGTTCAGCATATCAAACATTTACCTAGCCTTCTGTATGCGGAACTTTACATCGTTTGCAGCACCACCATCAATTGTGAAAAATCTTCGCAAATACTAGAATTGCGCTATTACATCTATTTTTTCGCCATTGATCGCATGTGAATATCGCATAGACAATCTTGATTCATTTCGTCATTGAAACCATAACCACTAGACCGATATTGCCAACATTAATAACAAATGCTTGCTTATAGATAAATAACACATACAGTGGTGTTTGCCTTCGACTATTCAATAATAATTCTTAATGTATTGATGTGGTTTATTCAAAAGCTATCAGACATAAAACCTGCTTGTTCTATTCAATAATAGCTATAACCTTTTTAGGCCCTGGGAACGAATTCCAAGGGTCTATCGTATTTGATTCCGTTCATGTAACGCCAAGAAATAAACATCTCAGAATAAAAAAATTACGCAGAAGTGCTTATAATTGAAAAAAAAGTTGATTTAGTCCGTCCGTCCCTCCGTTCGTCCCTCCGTCCGTCCGTCCGTCTGTGCGCACGATAACTTGAGAATTCTTTGAGATATCGCAATGAAATTTTGCACGTGTCACTTTTATCTGATTTATGAGGCTAAGTTCGAAGATGAGAAAAATTGGAGTACTCCTTC
>JANSTX010021573.1:0-15940 GCA_027564355.1 Penthetria funebris
TTGATTGTCTAATAATATCTTTAAAGACATTATCCGATCGTTTATTCTATCTACAAACACAACCCTTTGCTCAATGTTTATGTCACTAACTATTCCGACACCGTTTTTAGAACCTTCACCGTTATAATAAAGCTTATAGCCATGTCCTATATATTTGATCTTGGTCCCCTTCTATTTAGTTTCTTGTATACAAGCCACTTGGATATTTCTTTTTTTTAATACCTCTGCTAGCTCGGTACAACGTCCAGTTAAGGAGCCGTTGTTCCAAGTATCTACTCTCAAAATTTTACATTCTGAATTGACTTCATTTTTGGTTATCAAAAGAGAACTCATTTCATGATTCTACCATAAATGAATAATAAATAAATAATTTCCTTTCTCTCCTTTCTTGTATTTGGCTTTTGTTTTACTGCCGGCATCCGCCTGACGCAAAGTTAGTAACCCAACTCACAGCTTGAGATGCCAAGGTTATTCAATTTGAAAAATATTCACCATTCTCATTTTCACAGAATAATGACTAATCCTGTAGGTAACTCGAAGCCGAACATGTTTCTATATGTTCCTTCATCAATTTTATTGGCTCTAGATTTAAACTAGAATATATTAGCCACATTTTCTCCTAGAGACCCTCCAATCATGGTCTGGATAGCTTTTAACGTCAATGCCTAGGACGAATTAGTTAGAACAGCGTTATAGTGTTCAAAAATATTATAATATATAATTAATAATTTTTTCTTTGTGATTTTCTTTATTTAAGATTTTTTTTAATAATTTTTCTGACAAATGGAAACCAATCTCTCCCAGATATTTCCAATGATATGCTGTGTTGATTTACACAAGCACATTCGAGTTACTGTGTACGTAAGTGATCAAAATAGTCCATCAAAAGACGATCGGTAAACATAACGTCTAGAATGTCAATCAATGATTTGTGCAAAAAAACTTTCTGAAATTTTCAGGTTCATTCTTGTGCACAAATTAACTCAGAATTTTCTTATTGAAAATGGAATGTTGGATATTAAAATATGTTGATTATTCAGTAAGAGAAAGTATAGTTTTTATAATTACTAGATTATTATCATTATCAACATTCTATAGTTATGTGTGGCTGGTGTATTGTACTACTGTGCCTGACAATGACATTCAATTGACTAAATTTAGGAATCTAGAAATACCATTTAAATCAACATTTCTTCCTTTGATTACGTCATTAGGATTAATTAAAGTGAAAAAAAAAAATTAATACAATAAAGTATATCCCCATCTCTAATGATTTGAGTTTCTATACTATATCCTTTTCTATTTATGTGATTTTATATGATCGTTATAAAATAATTACCAGCTCCTTTAAGTCCCAAAGTCATGTTGTTTGTCAAATATTTTATACAAAAAAAAAACAAAGGTATTTACATGGTACTTATTATAGTTGTACATATAATTTTTGTATTAATGAACAATGTTTCAGATCTCTCTGGTACATAATTCATTCTTCGTATAAGGAAACTTTTGATCTAGGAAACTCATGACCTAGGAAACGCTTTTGATGCACTTAAGCATTTCGGGATTTTTTTTCTCCCTCATTTTTGGTTTCCCAGAGAAAGATATGAAATGAAAGAAATTTTTACATAATATAACATTTGATAAATAGGATAAAAAAAAAATCCTTTGAACATAAAATCTTATGGCAAAGGCATTCTAGTATTATTCACTGAAATTTCAAAGCTTTTCTTTTTATGTTTTTTTCGTGTTTTTATTTTTTAATATTTTTTGCTTTTATTTTTATTTTTATTTTTCATCCAAATTATTCATCACCCATAATTTTGCTGTATACACAAAATATACAAGGACACAAGAGTGAATAATTTATCTATAGTAGCAATCTATGCATAATCTACATAATAATTTTACGGTTGGATTAATTACTTAATTAGAAACGGAATCTTTCTATAAAATAATGCAAGTAAATACTAAAGTTGGTTTTAATTTTAAAATTTTAATGTTGCATTTTATTGATTTTCTGCATTATATGATACTGTTTATTATACGTTTTCCTTTGTGTGCGATCTACAGAATTGATTCATCAACATTTTTGATGATATCAATTCATTAGAAATAATATACCTCTAGGTTGTACATTTATATTGATGAAATATCAAAATAATCAAAGAGTATTAAAAATTGAATATGTTTCTTGATAAACGGACTATAAGTGAATTTGACATTTTTTAATGTTGAAACTGAATATTATTAATTTTAAATGTTTAAATTAATATTTTGATAACTGATTATGTCTGATGAAAATATAAAATATAAATAGTTTTGATAAAGACGAAATCACTAAAATACTAAATTGAAATGAATTTATTAAAAAAATATCGGTATTGATGGAAACAAAAAAATTCATAATTTCATTCATCATCAAAGCAACGCGATTTCACCGGTAACTCGATCACGATGTCAGTAATGGCATATGTGATCCCAATAGAAGATGGTATAAATCTTTATAAATTATTGAGGTTTTGTTAGTGTGTAAACTTTGAAACTATTTTGGAATATAAATAATCGTATATATAAAAAAGATCACTTTCAATTGTTTTGTTATTTTGTTCCTTTTCACCGTAAAGTGCATAATTTGTTCAATTAGATATATTGCATATTAAGACTGTTTCAGAAAAAAAAAATGTTTTAAACATAATCACTTCTAAAAGGATGGCGAAAAGTTACAAAAAAAAAAAATTAGGAATAGAAGAGGAATTGACTGTTAAGCATAAACCAAGTTACGTGTATAAGCAAGTGTTACGAGCTTACTCATACATATATATATATATATATTCATAATTCATTGCACTTATTAAACATTTTCATACTTTCACTTAAAAGCATTGAAGGACGACTATCGCAGGCAGCCTTTGATGTTTTTTTCCCGTTCCATATGTAGTCTAAATGGATATGCCTTTATATTGTATAGGACATGAGAAGAAGCGTATATTCACAGTGCCATTTTAAAAATGATGAAAGAAACTTTGAGTGCCACCATTTCTATTTAAATATTTTCTTTAGATTAGCATTTGGTGGAGAAAGGATTTTTCTTTTCTTTTTTCAAAATTGTAAGTAAACCATATGTGTTGATAAAAGGAAATTTTTATTTTACATAGTTTATGTGAAAATTTATGCTCTTCGGAGTATTTATTTTCATTATCATCCAGGGGGGAAGAATATTTTCAACATTGTATACAATTTATATGATAATATTATAAATTTATTTGACTCTAATGTATTCCTGCAGAAAAGTAGTACTGAATTGTGCTCTAAATTCGGTTACTGTTTCTGACTTAAATTATACTATCATAATATGAAGATGTTTTACAGTTACGTCTAAAATTTTGGAACAGAATGAATACTAAAATAGACTATAATGATTAAAACAAAAAAATTTCTTCACATTTTCTATTATTTGTTTTGAATGTCTGCCAATATACTGTTTTATTATTAGAAACTTGATCTAGTGTGGCTACTATAATAATGATGCCTTATTCCAATCAATTTTGTTCAATGAATTATTTCATTCATTAGCTGATTGAAAAATTGTTGGAGTCAAACTATCATCTATTTATAGATTTATAGATTCCAGTTAATATTTGAACATTTTCGCACTATTTGTCATAAATTGAATATCAGAACGCTGTTAATTTCTAAAACCATTTTGATCACCACAAATTTCAATTTCGAACATCACACATATTTTAAATAATTAATATTTTCTGTGAATTGTATAACATCTGAGTGAAAAAGTTACGGTATTCCGAAATATTTTGTGTTCAATTTTTAATTTTTTTTTTACCCCATCACTAAAAATTCGATATACGATTAATCCATTAATTTTAATAACCTTTTGAATTAAAATCAAATATATTTTCTCCAGCATTGTCATATAATAATTTCGCATTTTCCACAATGTATATATTTAATGGAGCACATTTTCACGTTACGAAATAACTTGTTAACAATACAAAAAGGAAAAAAAAAAAAAAAAGTAGAAATAAAGGAAAAAAGAAGGAAAAGCAAATATTCTTCATGTAGGTTGAGATATACCAAACGTACACAGCACATTCATGCCAAAAAAAATTTAACGATGAAAACTTTATCAAAGTTATTTCTCTTTCCTGGTAAAGTAATCTTTAGAAGGAAATCATATTTATTTACTAAATTAAATCGGAAATATATCGTGACTAACGTTGAAATAAATTTGCTTTATAAAGTTACCGAGAATATTAATTTAATTCTTTTATTTTTTATTAGTTAATCGAAAAAAAAGCGTTACAATGCAGGAGATGGAAATTAATTTCTAATTCAATTTACTGCCAAATATTTATTTTCAATATAACTCTGTTATTGTCGAAAATTTTCAGATTATATATTCTAGTATTATTACTTGTGAGACAAACAGAAATTGAGTTACGAACATTCGGAAACCAATTAAACCTACATAATAACGGACAAAAAATGCAATTGTTCTTCCACTTATTCATTTGTGTCGAATTAGAATCAGAAACTCTAAAACGTTATAAATGGCACCTCTTGTTTTTCTGAAATGTCAATAAGATATACGAAAAATTCAGACTTCTATTTTAATAACTGTGTCATATACGGATCTAACCTCATTTTGATAAAGATTTCAAATATTCAATTTTTATGCTTGGTTTAGTGATGAATTAGGTTGCATATGGACACATTTCATATAGGATTTTTGAATTTGAATTACTTGTATCAGAAATATATAATTTCTTATCTATGACTATAAAGTTAAAGGCCGGTAGGTATTGGGAAAGAATAGAGACAATTTTTAAATGTTAATTGAAGTAGTATTAGGATTAGTCTTCCATGATGCATTTTTTCACTAAATCTACGTAACCATCCATAAAATATTTTTTCACCGAGCCTATAGTAATAGCAGTTCACGAGACAATTTAAGTTCTTTATGTTAGATATATTATGAATTAAGAAAATAAGCATTGATTTGACAAATTTTAAACACTTGCATTAGCACTTGAATAGTCGCAGGTTTGTTTATCAATATAGTATTAAAATTAGTCTTGGTTAATTTCCCATAAATTTTGTGCCAAAAATATTTTCTTCTGTCTACAAATTATGCATACACACAAATAAAATCATTCATTTAAAAAAAAATTTCAATACCTACTGTTATGATGGAGTTATAATACAATATATATGAATAAAGAGTTCACATAAATTTGAACATCTAATAACAACATGATGAGAAATTCTGGATTAAGAGTAAATATTAAAATGTTAAAAACAATGGCACAATTACAGTAATTAATAGCCTATACTTCTGAACTAAATGTCAACAAAATGATAACAATGGTTTCTTAAACATCCACTTCATTAAATTAGTTGAAGCATCTTCGAGTTTTATACTTAAATATTTTAACCTATTCTTTCCTATTATTCATCTTTATTTACATTAACTGTAATTGAGCATCTAAAAATTGTTCATCTAATAAATACTACAACTGTTTATAATATATACTTATAGTAATCAATAAATCTGAAGTACTTTATCATATAGTTTCGAAAAACTTTAGAAAGTTAGGAAATTTTAAATTAGGTTTTCTCAGGTGAATTTGTTCTTTTACAAAATTTTACAAAAGGTACAAAAGTTGACAAATTCGTGAATAAAATTGTATAAAAAACTATGAATATAAATAGAATTGAAATAAATTTTATGTATTATTGAAAGATGGAACAGAAAAGAGTGTTAAAATGTATGATTCAGGAAACTTCTGTTTGTATAAGTAGATTAGCATTATATTACAATGGATCGCATAAATAATTCTTAATGGAAAATTCAATAACCAACAAAAAGTACAAGGAAATATAATAGTATCTCAATGTCTAACCGTTGCAAACTTTTGTTTTTGATTTAAAACGTTGGAACATTTGAGGATTTGTATCAGGACATCATAATACTCAGAAGATGTATTTTAATTAAAATGAAAATATCTCAGACAAGGTTATAGATAGAATTTTCGTGTCTGACGATGAAATAAGTAGAAAGCCGTTGGTAATCTTTTGCAATTACAAACGATGCTGACATTCTTCTAATACCACAAATTTTTTCATTTCTTTTTTCGACTAATTGTTGTAGCCGAACATCTGACATTATATGTGTATAAAATGTAGTAGGCATTACTACGTGTTTTGTCATTTACAGCATGTCTCTATCGCTAACCGTTTAGGAGATATTGCAATTCTAGTTTTTGTCGAAAAGAGATTGGTACATTTCATAGGTTTGTGAATTTTTGTATCAGGACATCAATATAATCATAAGATGTTTTTTATTTAAAATGCAAATATATCGGAAATTATTATAGATAGAGGTTTCGTGCCTGAAGGTGAAATATGTAGCAATTTAAAGCGATGGGTACATCCTTGTAAAAGCACGAAGTTTTTCGTTTTTTACCTTTTACACCATGACTCTATCTCTAATCGATTACGAGAAATTTCAAATTTTGTTTTGATGAAAAACGTTGGTATATTTCATAGGATTGTGGATTTGTATTAGGAGATCATGACCTTTAGAAGATGTACTTTATTTAAAATGCAAATATCTTGAAAACAGTTATAGAAAAAGTTTTCATGTCTAAATATGAAATATGTAGAAAGTCATTGAACATAATCTCATGCTATTACAAAGATTTAACCATCACATTGCCAAAGATGCGTAACAATTTTCAACACATTTCATTCAGACACGAAAACTCTATCTTTAACCCTTTCCGAAATATATGCATTTTAATTTAAAAAAAGATTTTCTGAAGATTATGAATTGCTGATACAAATTCCCAAATGTAGGAAAATGTACCAACATTTTTCATCAATCACTAACCGTTTACGAGATATTTCCATTTTTCCACGTTTCCGAAATATTTGCATTTTAAATTAAAAATAAATTTTCTGAAGATTATGAATATCTGATACAAATTTGTATTTGATAAAAAATGTTGGAACATTTTCCTACATTTGTGAATTTGTGTCAGGAATTAATAATCTTCAGATTTTTTTTAAAAAATTTAAAATGTAAATATCTCGTAAATGGTTAGAGCTAAGGACATCGTGTAAACGGTAAAATATGTACTAATACTTACTACATTTGTACATAAATGGCACATATTCTGCAACAACAATTAGTCTGTAAATTTAAAAAATCTCATGCTATTACTAAGATTTTAGCAACGCTTTTAATTGCCAAAGATGCCTAACGATTATCTACACATTTCATTCTCAGACATGAAAACTCTATTTTTAACCATTTCCGAAATATTTGCATTTTAAATTTAAAAAAGTTTTTCTGAAGATTATGAATTCCTGATACAAATTCGCAAATGTAGGAAAATGTACCAACATTTTTTTTCAATCACTAACCGTTTACAAGATGTTTTTGTATTTAATAAAAAATGTTGGTATATTTTCCCACATTTGTAAATTTGTATTAGGAATTCATAATCTTCAGATTTTTTTTTTTTAATTTAAAATGGAAATATGTCGTAAACGGTTAGAGATGACAATGTGTACACATATGCCAAATATTCTACAACAACAATTAGTCTTTAAATTATAAAATCTCATGATATTACTAAGATTTTAGCAACGCTTTTAATTGTTACAGATGCGCAACGATTTTCTACACATTTCATCTTCAGATTCGAAAATTCTATCTTTAACCGTTTTCGAAATATTTGCATTTTAAATTAAAAAAAGAATTTCTGAAGATTATGACTTCCGGATACAAATTCACAAATGTTGGAAAATGTACCAACATTTTTTTTTAATCAATACTAAATTACAAGATATTTCCATTTTTGTATTTGATAAAAAATGTTGGTATATTTTCCTACAATTATGAATTTGTATCAGGAATTCAAATCCACAGATTTGTATCAATACATCACAATATTCTGAAGTTGCGCAACTACTTTTTACATATTTCATCTTCACACACGAAAACTCTATCTAGTCTGGGCAACAATAGAGCCAACATACGGCACATAGAACTGATGCAGTGAGGTACAGTGTTGGTAACTGTATGGGTACCTCTTGCGTGCACCTTATCTAAATAAATAGCAATTAACCCCTGATTATAAATTATGTGTAATTACATAACTTTTATGTAATTACATTTCAGGGCGCACAATGTACAATGGCTTCTCTGTTATTAAATTACACTATTTAGTGTTGACACTAATTTAAGATATTTTTAGAAAAGCTATGTGAACATATTTTTAAAAAGTTTCAAACCTTACAATACGGAACAATATGTCAGCTTAGAAAAAAATAAAAATCCTATTCAAAAAATATTTTTTAAATTACACTATACCAAGCACAACGGCACAATTGTTGACATCTTCGATTTACACTATAATAAATTTTAAAATTTTTGAAAAAAGGATTTGAATAAGATTTGGATAGGATTTTGTTTTTGTTATATCCTTTAAAATAAAAACACAAAATTTTAAGTTTCTGTTCTAAAACATTTTATTTTCTAAATATTATTGCTTTTTTTCTGTTTACTTCACATTCTCTTTGGCTTACATTGTTGCTCATAATAAAGCTTTTTTTTTTTTTAAAAACGTTTGTTTCTTAAATAAAATACATTGTCATCGCGCTATTAGTTTTGAGCTTTTTTACCGCAGTACTTACTATCTTATTACATAAACACTTTAAAAAGTTATAAGGCACATTAAGTGATTAATAATATTTCAATAGTTTTAAGTGTTTTTTTTTTTTTTTTTTTTGAAATGATAACAGAGGGAGCTCAAATTTTAAGGATGGTAAATAATGGCACAGGTCATCCTTGCCAAACCATCTTTGCTGTATGGCTTTGTGTGGGTAACTTAAACAAACATACCCCATCCATACGAATTATAGATCATTTTTCAAATATCAAATATATGTCGACAAATTTAAGTTAATACATTTAGTAAATGAATTGCGGCAATTATGAAAACAAATAAGTAATTAATTTTTAATTGATCTGTAACATTTAAACTTAGTGATTCTGCTTCAGTATCCCCATTTGCCGCATTTGTTGGGTTCTTACGTTGATTTGCTACCTCAGTTACATATATATTTTTATTGTCATGGATTATGGTTGTTGTGAAATCTGTAGAAAATGTTAAATCTACCTTAATTTGTTTAATTAAATTACAATTATTATTGGAGGGTTTTTGCCAGTATTTAGATGTACTTAAACTGAATCTTTCCATTGTTTCGGTGCCCTGTAATAAGAAATCGACAAAAAAATATAGGTAAATATTTATTTTAATTAAAAATAAAAACTAAGCGAATATATTGTACATTGTGTACATATTTGTACAATATTAAAATATGGATAATTTTTTTTAATATTTAAACAAAACAGAGAAAAAAGGTTATACAGCAAAAAAAATAGAAAAAAAAGGCTATGTTTATGTCGAAACAGTTTATAGAACCATATGTAAGCAAGAGCTGTAATACATCAATGTCAATGTTAATAAAGGCAAAATGTTGAACATAAAATGTGGATATATATATATATATATATATAAACCTATGTGTTTTTAATATATATTTATAACCAGAATATAGTAGACTATCGTTTTAAAAATTTGTAAATTTAAATAGGTTTCACGCTCACTGATCAATTTATTAATGATCAACAATTATTATGTTAATTGTTTCTGAAACATATGAATGAAATAATTCTATGTTATTTTTTTTTTTCATATATTTCAGTGTCACATGCATAATTTAAAATAGAATTCTATTCATTTTAACTATGGTCACAATCAAAATAATTTACCTGTAAAATTATATTCCTTGCATCTTTACAGATAGCTCTGAATGAACCGCTTCTGGTTATTTTTTGAAAAAAATTAAATTGATTTTTCCAATCATAGCTTATTAATCTGGACTCAAGTGTCATACCGGCTAATTCATCTGGCGATGCAATTAAAACTGGATTTGAATCCCTACATACAATATCAATTATATAATTTTATAAATTTATTAAAAAAAAAATATATATATATATTTTAAATTACATTGCAATTTCATCTATGCCTAATGAATGCAATACAGTTGTTAAACTTGGCATAGAATGACATGTTGTTAATTTTTTCTGTCTTGGATAATAAATGGCAATTGCATTACAACGTTCCTCTTTTATTGTAAGTCCACCCAATGTTATTGCCGAACGCATTGAACTATTATATTTGCATTCCATTGTCAATCTATCGCCTGGTAAAATTTTCACTGGTGGAGATAATTTTCTAAATTCACTATAGCCAGAATCGACATTTTCATCATTAACAATTGGAAACAGTTCCTCATGTTTACGTACCTATATTTTTAATTATGTTGAAAAATAAAATGACAATAATATTTATTTAATAATAGAAGAAAATAAATAATTCCTTATTATTAGTAAGAATATAATATTTACAAAAAAAAAAAAGAAAAAAACCATTTAGATATAAGAAAAATAAATAAAATAAAATACCTGACGAAGTTTAACTTCTTTTCCAATATTATGAGTTTGCATTATCACAGCAAATATTGATATACCCTGAGGTGGAAAGGTCTTTTTAGTACAATCATCAATACAGTGTCCTTCTGAAATTACTTTTTCATGACCTGGAGGTATAATATGCCGCCAATTTGGATCTAAACCTATAAATTCCATTGATGAATAGATAAAGTAATATATATAAGGAAACGAACAAAAATTGAATTTGAAAAAAATAAATATTGCTGTTTATCACAACTTAAAGGTATACACTTAATACTAAATATATATATCTATATATATATATATATATAAATAATATTATCTCACAAGAATATGATTTAATTACTCAAACAAATTTCTAATAAAAATAGAACTGAAAAACTTGTATTATTCCTCCAGCAATATATAAATTAACAGCATAATAACATCAAAGACTTACCAATTGAGAGAACGCCGGCATCATATTTTCTCAGCGTTTGTGTAAAATATAAACGTAAACCAGAACTGTCAACAATTGGTCCCAAATTTAATGAATCAATATCCATAGGACTATTTTCATTATTATAGTGCGTTTCCATTAAAAAAAAACGATCCTTTGACGTATCAAATAGAAAACCAACATCTTGTGGAAATGAGAATCCCTGACATGAATTTAAAAAAAAAAAACAACCGTTATTCAGGATTAAATAATTGTTATTTATATTATTTATAAATATTATTGGTAATTAAATAAATAATAATTAAATAAAAATTGTCTAGGATTATAACTTCATGGATATATAATTCTAATAATTGTTCGTTTAAAAAAGACGCTGTCTGTCAATGTTTAATTGAAGTTATTTCAGAAATAATTATTGTAAGTATAGTCTGAATACGTTCACCATAATCCAGCTTCCTTCCATTTTTATTGGTGTAGAACGTTTCTGATTGATTTTGACATAATTCGGTAGGACGTGAAATTTTTTTTTTTCCGTTCAATAGATTACAGGTTTCTAATACAAGACGCAATTTCTGAGAAAAACTAATTTTCATTCACATACAAAATCCTACAACACACAAATTAAGCAGATAAAAATCACAAATTATTCTTAAAATTACACTAAAGCTATTAATAATCATTAATTATGGAGAAATTTTTGAAATCAGTATAAAATGTTCATTAAATTAATCAAATATTTTATCATAAGAAAATCAGAAAATCATTTTAATTTTAAATTTGCAACCATGACATAAAAGTGAATTTTAGTAAATTTATTTCGATGACCAGGCTTTACGAAAATAACTGTAAATTACAAACAAAAAGTTGTTTTCACTTGAATGTTACGTTTCTGATTGCCTGTTACGTAGATTAAGATTACATGGAATCAAACTTGAATGGTTGAGAGAAATGTTGGTTTTTATTGCTGGTTTATTACGAATGAATTAAATTTCTATTTCTGAAGGCCTGTTACGCGTTTGCACACTTTCAGATATTTTGGAAGTACAGTTAATGTAAAAATATTTTGTTTTCACTATTTATTTATGAATTATGATTTCCTCATAGAAGAGGCGATTTTTGAGAATTTTTTCAAAACACACAAATATTCTGTTTACTGAAAAAATTTGTTGTTCGCCTTTGTAGGTGGATTAAATTGTGAATAAATTGTTAGATGGTGTGTGTTGTTTTTCATTCATCAAAATTTAAATTTTTATGTTTCTGCTCGCCTGTTAATTTGCTGGGGATAATTCGCTAAGACGTGATTTTTTTTTTATTATGGATTCCTAATACAAAACGCAATTTTTGAGAAAAACTACACATACTACACAAAATGAAATAAACAGAAGGTCACAAATTATTCATTAAATTACGATAAAGATAAGTGTAAAATAAAGTTCATTAAATTAATCTAATGTTTGATCATAAAAATCAGAAAATCATTTTAATGTCATCTTAACAACCCTGAATTTTCAGTCAATTTTAATAAATTTATTTCGGTTACCGGGTCTCACAACAATAACTGTTACAAATTACAAATAAAAATGTATATCCAAAATTTGTGTATACCTAAAATAATAAATTGGAAAATAATTTTTAAATTCCTGCTTGCCTGTTACGCATTTGATGATTTTGAGAAATTTTGTTAGCACGTAAAAACATTTTTTGTTGCTTTTGCTTTATAATGTTTATGAATTTCTAATACAAAAATCAATTTTTAAGAAAATTTTCGTACTCTCTGAGTTTTACAAAATTTTAATCAGTTAATAGCTTTGATTGTTGTTGTTTATTTCTATATTTCTGCTAACCTGTTACACGTTTGTCGATTTTGTGATATTATGCTATAGGACAATTGTAAAAGTTACGATTTTCGAGAAAAAATGACTTATTAATTAATGACATAATTATTAATGAAATAAGCAATCAATCACAAATTAATGTATACATTACACTAAACTATTAGTAATCATTAAATACAATATTTCGTATTTTTTTTTTAAGTCAGCCTATAACTTTCAATAAATTAAGCCTATTATATTCAGCGTTGTACCTAATTGTCTGCAAATTTTATTTGCATTATTGACTGCATGTATTCAATTTGATGTTTACAATTATTGTCGACATATGTGAACAATGAAAATAATGAAATCAAGGTGAATATATGTTAAACAACCTCAAGGTGTAAGTCGGCTACGACATTCACCACCAACTGGATTTTTCAGAGTGACCCAATAACATTTCCCTTCACATTTGCATGTCTACACAATTACTTTATTACTTGAAAATCTGTCTCCTCTTCTCAAATAAATAAACCAAAATAATGTCCATAATTAAATCAGATACAATTCCCATTTTCTTTATCAAAACTATTTCCTGTCAAAAACAGTGATAAAAATAAAACTAATTCGTTGTGTAATAAACTTTAAGAATTTTGTAGATAAAAATGCTTTGTGTATATAGAAATAAATTGTTTCTTTTGTTGAAAATAAGTGTTTGCGTTAAGAATGTTTTGTATGAAAATGAGAAAAAAAAACTACAATAGAAGTTTAAATAAAATAAAAAAGGGATGCATTAAATTTTATTAAATTGCAAAAAAATGAGCATTACTAGAATGCATTTTTATTAACGCTCTGTTTTTTTCATGTCAGCTTGTATTGATCTTTAACAGCATATCAAAATTTTTTTTATTTTCAAATGCATCATCGTAAACCTGAGTACATCCAAGGGTGGTGACACTACGATATGTTACTTTGCTATTTGTAAAATTCATGTATTATCGACTAATATCTGGTTTGATCAGTCTGTTATTCATGTATTGATCATTGCAATAGTTTGATCGTTAGATAACATTATCGTATGGGTGTTATTCAAATAGATTTCAAATACTTAATATCCTGTTGATTTGAATGTCATAAACGTAAGATATACATTTTAAATAGAGTTTAATGATTATCTAAACAAGCTATTGAAATCAATTGTTAAACATATTGTTATTTACATTTCTATAATATTTAAAGATACATATATCGTATTATCAATTAAGATAGATCGATATCTTATTAGTTTAATTATTATTATGTATACTGAAGGTTATAGACGATAATACCTTAATTTTATATTTTATTTAATTGCATAATTTTGTTGAAAAAATAAATTTTCAGTAGCAGAAAATAATTAAATTAATTTCGATACTACTATAATTTATTTATACTGTTTTAAAGTGACAATATATAATAATAAAGTAACATAAAGATTCTTACATTGTGCACTGCTATAACCGCATAATAATATGTTGACGTATATTATTAAATAATTATATAATAAATGTAATGGAAATAAGAATAAAAATTATATATTAAGTTATTAATTACCTCTGATCCTCTGAACCATGCAGCTACAATAGCATTACAAGGAACACTTGGATTATTCCGTGCGTAACAAGATCGACCATTTTCACGCGATAATGATTCCATTTCAATTGAACTACCTTGACACTCGTATAATATTATATGTTCTAGATAATCTTGACTAGATATTGAATCAAATACTGGTTCATACTAAATAAAAATTAAATAAATAAAAAACATTTGTTATAATAAAAACTCTGATTATATATAACATTAGAGTAAATTTGTAAAATACTAACATTTAAATTATAAAGAACATGTTATATACATCATCTACACTAGAATACACATACCCTTATTAAATGATGTGTCTGTTGAAAATCTTGTATTTCAAAAATTTTACACCAATACAACGTATCATCCCCCATCGGTAACTTAACATCTTGATTACGAATAACAAGACTATGTATTTTATTTATTTCAACATTTCTTTGTTCAATATAGTCTCTTTGTAACAGTGACAATGGTTTGTAACCCTTAAATGCCAATTTTGGGTTTGGTAAACTTCCTGGCACCACTGAACCATATCTTGGATCGTTCTTGTGATACATAAATATTACTTTCATCGTGTCATTCTAAATTTGTATAATTAAATGTAATAAAATTAAAATTTATGTTAAATATATTACGTAATTTACGTTTTTATGTTACATAGTTTTTTATTTTATTAATTTTCTTTAACATTTACATTTTTAAAGTTAAAATTTATTGAGTTTCCGTAAATATTTTAATGATAAATTGTCAACTATGATTCATATTGAAAATTGAAAAGTAATTTAATTTTTTTTTATTTAAATTTAAAGGAACATGATGAAATATTCAGAACAATGATTTTACATACAAGAAGGAAATACGAAAGTATCATAAAATTTTGATTGCGATAAAATGTTAATTCAAATGATTATAATTGTGATAAAATCACAACAAGTAGAATGGCATTTGAGAAATGACAGCATTCTGTCAATTGGAATCGCTGACAACTTTTATGTGCTTTCTCAACTGAGTAAAACTTTAGAGTGAAACTCGATCGATTTATAAAATATAGCTCACAATTCGGTCTTAAAATCAATGTTTCAAAGATGAAACTAATGAAAATTGGCACGTCGAGGATGTGTTCAGATGAAGTAGAGGACTTCCAGTAATTGGGAAGTTTTTTAACAATTTGATGGTGGTACAGAAACAGAAGAAAGATTCCGTATATAAAAAGCTCGCCAAATGTTTGGTATGTATGCTGAAAGGATTCTGACGCCCTATGCTTTCACGTGCGATCAGAGGTTGATGGTGATGATGGCCAGTACTTCATTTGGGTAATGTACATTATTAATGTTACTATTTTGAAGAGTTAAGCCAATATAATTAGGGCTCTATGTATGTTAGATTGTAATTAATATAAAGTTCCAAAGTTGATACTTGTTAAATAAAATATAAGGGGTTTTGTGCCGCGAAAGTCTAAGAAATTTCACAAATGTTTTTATATATAAGTCATTA
>JANSTX010021584.1:0-15937 GCA_027564355.1 Penthetria funebris
AGATGTTTATTTCTTGGCGTTACATGAACGGAATCAAATACAATAGACCCTTGGAACTTCGTTCCCAGTGCCTAAAAGCTATAATGCCTATATTTTTGTAACGATCACAAGCCGTAAAATTGACATATATGAGTACTACGATCGGATTCTCGTAAGGAGATACATATAGGTTGATCAACAGATATTAGGAGGCTAAATAATTTCTTACAACTTGTAAATAATTTGTTAAAAATTGTTTAATTATTACCTTTCGATAAATGATACTGCAGACAGCGACTCTCATTTTCATACCATTATGAAATCCAATTAAGAAATATTGATTAATTATTACTGAACTAATTGCACTTAAAATTACAATGCCGCTTGCATAAAATATTGCCTTAGAATGACTCGTGTTTGTATCTTTTCTTTAAATGATTTATTAATAATTATTTATATTTTATCATATTAAATGTGTACTTTGGGTCTTAACATGATGTTTTTTCACCTTAGTATTTAACTTCATGAAACCTAAACTTTAGTTTTTAATAATATACAATCAAGCAATAATAATATTACTGGATTTCAATACAATTAACAATATTTTAAACAAAAAACATGATGTATTTTCATTGCAGAATCTTGTATCGTGGATAGATTTGGTGACTTCTCTGATACACACATAGATGTTAAATAGTGATGCCTTTTATCGCCAATCTTGTTACTGTAACTGTACCAATGGAAAATTTATGTGCTATTCAGTCTATTACCAGTCAATTCTTTTCAATTCCAACATATATCGATGTCTATCAAAACATCTGATTTGAATATTATTATATATGAGGGAGCTATGTTTGTTATGGACCATTTACTAACCAAAATAGTAGCAGATTAACTACATAGTGAAAATAAAATTCTATTTAGTACTGGTCTTTGATGAAGATAGAAACTGAACTGCAGGATATAAAATGGAGTTTCACCCGATCTAATCAAAAACATTCGAATTTCGCTTACAACATTTGTTTGGTGTCACAAACTGAGTTGGACATGAAGGTGAAACTCGAGTGAAATAAATATACGGTTTAACGATAATATTAATATCTCAAAGAAAAATCTAATCGTTGAATTGTTACCTTTTAGTCGATAATACAAAAAATAGAAAATTTCCAATATTTGGTAAGTTATATACTATGTGGAATTATCTTACCTAAAATAATGCAGTAGCTGACCAAGAAAATAAAATTGTAATAATTTTATAAAAACTTCATTGCAAAGTGTAATAATTCCCAGGAGCGTGTACTCTTTCCAAAATGTCTTGCAAATGGCAATAAATAAAGATGCACGTCCTTTTGATTTATTTAATTGATCCTGCCATTTTCTAAAATCAAATCATGATATTAGTTGATAAATATATATGAAATACCAATATGGAAGAACAGTGAATTCATTTAGTCTCTATATGTTTCTACGTGTCTACATATGAAGTGAACTGAATCCAATTTAATACAGACCAAATAGGTCTAGTAATTTACATCGCATCGGTTGTATGAAATAATTAATACTTGGAATATATACTTCCCATTTTATATATTTTGCGGCACACAAACAATTTTAATTGAAAATATCATCGAGTTAAAACTGATCAATGAACTAAATTAATTTTAATAATAAATAAACTAATGCCATGACATGAATAATTAAAAGATAGATACAGAAATAAGAGATATTAAAAATAGATTTTATTTTTAATATATAAATTACATAAGTTACTTACTTGTGACAAATACTTATATGTGAAAAACGATGCTAAATATTTGCAAAAATTCTATTATTGCATACTTAAGAATGTAGTTATACGAGTTTTTAGGAATGTATATTTTTAATTTAATAAGATATTATTATGAATTAATTAGATATGATGTTAAATTATCATGCATTTCGCAATAAACCATTGTAGTCAGTATTATGGTAAAATAACATAAGTAAACTATATTATATAATGCAAACTTACTTTTCTAATCTATTGCCTAGTACTTCTGATCTATCAACTGTAAGTGGCCGATATATATCATCTAATAATAAATTGTTTTTTAAACCTTTCCTAAATAAGTCCTTAGTCCACCAAAATGATAGAATCGAAAGAATACTAGCACTTTCTCTTGGATTAATTTTTAGTTCTCTTTGATTCGCTTCCATATTTTATGATTGACACCATATAAACTCTTGGTGTGATGTTTTGTTTACAAAATTGAAATCGTTTATTAAAATTTATTCGTATAATAATGCTCAAAATTATTATATTAACTAAAAGCACAGAAAAAGTAACTATAACAGAAGGTTTTTTCTTTGTAATTAAATAATTCGTTTTAAAACCAAATATTGAGTAAAAATGTCAACAGTGTCTACCAGCACTCTTACTTTCATGAAACTCGTTTGATTAGCTGCTGTAAGTAAGGTCATCAAAAAGTATATAAATCTTAAGTTATCAATTAGGTTAGAAATTGTATTCGATGAATATTTTCATTCAAAAATATAATAATTTTAAATCTATACAATTATAAATATATAATATTCATATATACGGGTATAATATACCCGTATATGTGAACTTAATGCTGTTAAATTCATTCAATAGTAACAGATTTTAGTTTCGTAACGGTCTGTTAGAGTATTTCTGAAAGCGATCATCATCATCCTCCTATTGGTCGCATAGGGCGGCATTACGATGTTAATTTGCCGTTTCAAATATGCATGTATAATAACATCAAATGTAAACTGAAATAAATATAGTTGAATTATCAACTATAAAATATATAAGATCAATCATAATTATTCAGTTATACATTTGAATAGATCAATAGAGTGGTGCATAAATCCCCAGCTACCCTAGTTATTTGTTGTTGAATAGTTTTTTTCCATAAGTCAATAAATAAACATGAAATTAGCGCTATCTATTAAGTCTCGATCACACGCCATTACTGACATATACCGTAATCGAGTTACCGCTGTAACATTGTTTGAGTAACCTCGATGCCAACCCCTTCGTACTATAAACATGTTATATATGTAATATATATAATATGAACAATGCATTTTCTTCAGTTCAGTAATTTTACTATTTATGGCCAGTTATAATAATTACTAATGATCTGTAAGACACATTCGTCGGTTATTTTGTAATAGTTTGATATATCTTCTAATTTGTCATATTTGTATAGCCTCAATCCTATGGTTATTACTGACATATATCTTGATCGAGTTACCGGCGACACCACGTGAAGGTACAGGTGAATTGAGTAACCTTTTTTGTTGATAGAGTCGACCACTACATTTGTCACCTTATTTTGTCCATTTCTAACTGAACCTTTTAAAAACTTTTTTTTATAATTGGAGCATAAATAGGCATATAGAAAATTAATTAAGTTAAACATCATTTTTGAATACTATTTTTACCGCTACTTGAATTTTGGTACTTATTATATGAAACCATTTTGTGCCAAATATACTATACTTTAAAAATTTACAAATTTCGATGTAAAATATCGTGCTTTCAAATATACTTCACCGCATATGTCATTTCCTCTGTCAAATCATTTGTTTATATTCATTGATATTTTTGAATATAGTAAATAGACCTATCTACGTATATCGATCGTTCTAATTAAATTAAATTAATGTAGCTTAAAATTTGTGAATGTTAGTATACAGCAAAAAATGTTTCTTTCAAGGCATATATTAAAATGTTATCAAAATCTAATATTTAAAACAAATACTTTAAGAAAATCGTCTACTTCTACATCGAATACAAAGAAATTATTAGGAAGTGCATTATTAATTCCGGCATTTCAATCTGGAATTTTAATGGGCACGGGAGATTTTATTGCACAAACATTTATTGAAAAGAATTCAATTAATAATGTTGATTATAAAAGAACTGGAAAATTCTTCATTATAGGATTCTGCATTGCGGTAAGTAAATACTTAGCAACTGTAAATTAATAGTGACAGTAAAACAGAGTATACTTACAAATCCTTTAATTTAAAATATCCAACTAAAAGTAATATTTAATAACATGATACTAAGTTTATAGCATAATGTTAAACAATGTACAATTAACTCCCTACAGTAATACATAGTAATGTACAATTAACTCCCTTCAGTAATACAGTTTTATTGGTGGTGTTATATTAACAATAATTTTAAGATTCATATATAATAGTTGTTTTGTTTTTTGTTCTAGGGTCCCGGATTACGAAAATGGTATGGAATATTGGATAAAAGAATAGTGGCTAAATCAGAATTTGGAAGAACTTTACAAAAAGTAGCTATTGATCAAATTTGTTTTGCTCCATTATTTTTGGGTTCACTCATTTCAATTATTGGACTTATGCAACATTTAAGTATCAATGAAATTAAACAAAAATTGATAGATGAATATACAGATATTTTAATATCCAATTATTATGTGTGGCCATGGGTTCAAATACTTAATTTTCGTTATGTACCATTAAATTATCAGGTCTTAGTTGTACAAATTGTTGCAATTTTATGGAATATTTATATTTCGTGGAGAACAAATCTTACGACAAGAAAAAAAAATTAGATGATCAGTAAATTTATGATATAAGTGCTATATAGACATTTCAATTGGATTTATTTTATTATTTATTTGCAAATATAAGAAAAATATTATAAACAAGATAATAAATAAAATTATCTAACTGTAACTTACCAATTTTAATGATTTACCAAATATTAAAAATCTGTTATATAATATAAAGAAACATGCTTTGGCTAAATGTGGCATTTCATGATATTCTATAATTATAATATAGAATGTATATATTGCAGGTTGTAAATAGAGTTTCCGAGTAATATCTTATGATTGTTCAACCTGTATTTACATTTCTGACCACTGCAACTAAGATCATACCAAATTATTAAAAATATTTAACCGATCAACTACATATTTCACAGTATTTTAGAAACTAAAGCATTTTTTCAGTTCATATTTCAGTTTATATGTTGACGAATGGAGTGGCCGATTGGCATCATGGTTACTTTAACCCATTTATACCGACATGTGGTGTCATCGGTAACCTGGATGATTGAGTCTATTGATACTGAAATATTGAAATGCATAATCGGATAATTGTGTAAATGATATATATTTTCCAGTAAATAAATTTCGATTATAGTTGCTTGAGTTCACATTTGATGTTAGATGCATATTAGAAATTGCAAAGTAACATCGTAGTGTATAGGTTAAAATAATGATAGGGGATCGGTGACCATTAATTTCTGATGCAGTATTAAATTTTCACATATGAGAAGTAAAACATATTGGAGGTTTATTGATAAACAAAATTTTTGTTTAATCTTTACAATATTAACATCATATAATATATTATGGAATATAATCAGCTATATAATAATTATTTTTAATTACTTTTTTTATAACAATATACTGGAAGCATCATTTTGATTTTATTTCATTTTATTTTTAATAGATTAATTTTAAAAAAATATTTATTTATATGGATAATGTTATGTTTATGTATAATAATCAGAACAAGAGGATACTTTATTAGGAAACTTTCTTGCTAATAAAATAAGAATTTTCTGCATATCCTATGTTAAGTCAAGAACATTAGGTAAAACTATTATGAGATAACCAATCTTCTATAATATTATACCTTTATATACAGATTGATTTTTAAAAATAATCGGAATTAAATTAAAATCTTACTTAGTTTCAATTTGTAGAGAAATTATGTTATGTTTAAATACAATGATTAATAAATATATGCTCGTCATAATTAACATTAATGATACATATTATATAGAGTTCAACATTTAAATAATTAGTACAGTTCATAATGTTAAATGGACGGCTACTTGTATTATTCAATTCGCACATATACACTATATAATGTATTAAATTAAGTTTTAATGGAAATTTTAAATTTCATTTGAGATAGAATAAAAAAATTTGAGTACAAGTGAAAACTGAAAAATAAAAACTCTATTCATTAACATCATAAGTCTAGATTTAAAGATTAAATAAAAATTGTTATAGACTTCGTATCAAAAAGTTGCAATAATACAATATATGTTTTTATAGTTTGAAATAGAACCAGGTTGTAACTACAAAATTTTAAGGTTTACAAGATGACTTAAATTTATGGTTTGACGATAATGATGCTGATGAATTTTGTATTCATTTTTCGAACAAATTCTTAATTTTAAAACGATGAAAGTATAACGAATATTGTATATAATTGAATATAAAATTTACTTTATATAATTTTATTACCATATTTTCATTGAGCTTTTAATATTAGGAATTTTGATGTGAAAAGATTAAGTTTTTAATAAATTATTAAAATTACAATAATATTTCAATTTCGTTGTTTAGACAAAGTTGTTTATTGAATGAAAATGCTTACTTTTTAATTAGGCTTTTCATTTGTTTATTCTGATGTGCCATGGAATATTCAGCATTTTCAGTTTTGATTAATAATGAATCTAATTTATCGAATTGTGATGACATTTGTTGTTTAATATTTACTGACGATTTTTTCATTATTTCAATATCACTGGTTAGTTGTTCTGTTTTCATATCGTCTAATGTATCTAATGCTGTATCAATTGTATTATTTGGTTGCTCTACTTGTTTTTGACTATTATTATCCTTTAAAGACTCCATATTCTCCTCATCGTTTGGACGAATTTTCAATAAATTTGTTAAACTGCCACAAGCTCTCTGCCAAACGAAAAGTAAAATTAGGACACTATTTTTTAAAAGGTAATATATATAAAGGAACCTATTCACAAATGTAGTTCAATTATAACAACTCATAATTTAAACAACAATCACAATAAATATAATTTTACCTTAAATTTATTGATTCGTTGTTGCGTTATCGACAGAATATTATTGATATCGTCCATTTTTCCAGACGTGTCGTTAATTTTTTCATCTTGAATATTTAGTTCCTGTAGACAAAAATATTGCATAACAAAATAAGAAGCATATTGTTATAAATATTAAACATATGTATATAGATATTTTCTGTAATTACTAATTCGCTATCATCTGTCAATTGTTTTTCTTTGTGGGCTGCATAAAATTCCTCTTTATTTGGTTTTTCTAAACCCAAAAGTTCAGCTCGATTACATTCAAATTCATAGGTACCTTCAGCCATATTATAGCTTCTAAAGAATAGTGTGTTACTTTAATCTTTTTAATTAAACTTTTTATTGGTTTTTCAATTTTTCAATATATGTTTGTACTTACAAAATGTGTTTTATTTTCTTTTATTATAATTAATTTACAAATTTATTCTAATTTATAATTGATTTGTTTTAAAATAATATATTTTTATACATAATTATTGTTAATAATTGGCGAATATTAAATGGAGTAACACACAACAAAAAAGAAATTATGTGTTCAACGATAGATTGAAGAAATTATGTTTATTGAAGTTTTGCATAGCAAAATATTGCGCAAATGAATAAGAGTTTTCTTTACGAATTTCATAGAAAAGGGAATATTTTTTTAAAATCGATTTATTCTTAATATACTTGATAATATACAACCATCATCGGCGGTCATGAATATGGAGTGGTCGACTTAAATCAAAGTTACTCAGCCCATCTCTTTAACCTCCACACTAAATCACAATACATATGTCAGTAATGGCATGTGATCGAGGCTAAAAAAAATGATGTTAATGTAGTGTTTATCGACTGGTTGCAAAAACATCTCAAAAACAAACGACATTTATGTATCACTCTACTGAAATAATCAAATGTTTAACTGGATAATTAAAATTGATCCTATACTTTCTATTTGGTAAATTTCAATTATAGTTATTTGAGTTCACATATTTCTCATTAGCAGACTTAAATTCAGATTTCATTATCCATTAAACACTGTAAATTGAATGAATCAAAGATATTCATGTTATCTGAATAAATAATACTTATTACCATAATATCGAATACGTATGTGTTTCGATATTCAAGTTGATTAAATTCATATTACGAGGGATAAAAATCACGTAATTATTACATAAAACTGTTTAATTTAACTTAATTTTATATGCCAAAATAATAATAAGCATAATAAGATTCGAATTTGCAAAATAGTTTTTTAATTTTTAAACTTTATTATTCATATAATAATTTTACAAAAAATATGGTGTTGTTTGTTGTGGAGGAATAACACGATCATTATCAGAAACAGCTTCAAATATACTGACACAACGTTCTTTGGATGTTTTTAAATTTAAAATTGATGCTACATTACCGCATCGATAACAGTAATTTGGTGCTGACCATACTGTTACTAATTTATCATCAAACATATATTTGATACCTTCATGGACAAGTTGATGTGCACGACAAATAAGATCTAATTTATTAATATCCATAAAATCTTTTGTTACAAGTGCTCCGAATAGCCATCCTGCACCTCTTGGACTTTGACTCCTTTAATATTTAGATATTTTTTGCAATAACAATAAATGACAAAGTAAATTAATAAAAAATAAATTACCATCCATCAACATCTTCCGGATCTGACCATACTAAATCACAGAATGCACCTTTATGTGGTATTTCCTGATTTCTATCAATCATTCTGATTTGATCTAATGTCTTTATTTCAGGACTTAAACCACCATGAACACATAATATATCTTCATCGACCAACTTAAATATAAAATTTATTAATTAATTATTGATTTACTTATTTTTCTTTGTAATAACTTTGGATACTATATACTTACAGCAGCAATAGTTAATAAATCAAATACACGACAACAATATTTCCATGCATTTATATTTCCATATTTACTAAAACATTCATCATAGAAACCGTATACTTTTGTAATTTGTCTTGATTCATGATTGCCACGTAATAATGTAATTTTATCAGGATAACGTGCCTTTTTTTAAAAAAAAATTAAAAAAATACTACTAAAAAATTATACAAAAAATTAATTATGAAATAAAAATACTTTTAAGGTCATTAATCTTGTTAATGTTTCTAAACTGTAATATCCTCGGTCTACAAAATCACCCATAAAAATATAGTTTGTATTTGGAATCTGTCCGCCACATCGAAACAATTCTTCTAAATCGTAAAACTAAATGAAATAATATTATTAAAATTATATTATATTATTATATTATAAAACATAAAGCCAAATGTCACCGAACATACCATTACAGAATATGTTAATTAAGGCGTTTAATCATGATCAAAAATATAAGTATTAATGTCTTGTTTGTAGATTTCTAAAAACGAAACAAGTAAGACAGATGTGGCCCTTACACACCAATGTACTGAATAATTTGAATATCTAGCCGATCAACAAAATGTTTCTTAGCTTATTGGAAACTACTGTAGTTTATCGTTTGACATTTTATGTGTATTGGATTCGACTAATTAAAATTCTATTGAAGCCCTATGATCCCTTGTTAGTGACGTACATTTTAACACAATGAATGATAATGATAATATATTAATATTATTAATACAATAAAACAATGGGGACTTGACTCTAGATATTAATCAAACAGTAACATTTCCTTGACAAAAACCACACAAATGAAAAGACCATATCACATTTAATCAATTTGTCTTCAATACCAAGGCGATAAGACTGGCACAATATTATGAATATATGTCAACTATTGTCGTCATGATCGTGTTTAAAAACACTATGGTAATGTCGTATTTGTTCACATCATAAATAATATGTAATCAACAAATTAAATAAAGATTGTTTTTATACACCATTCCATTAAAATATTCAACTTCAAAGGAAAAGCAACCACCGCTTTGCCAACCTTTGCCAGTTCTAGACGTATACAAGATGATAATAAGTTGTGAACAAATCTTTATTGAAAATTACATTTAGATTATATAAAATGAATATAAACAATTAATTCTAGCATAGTTAGTTGAATTAATTTGATAACAAAAAATTACTCATAAACAAATCAACAAATTGAAAGAAAAAAAATCTCATCTTCATTTTCATCTGGTACAAAACCACGCAAAATTAGTGAAATTTCAATAAACATTATTACCTGTCCATGAATGTCCCCGCAAACTACAACTGGTGTACTCACTGGTTGAATATTCGATTCTTCTAATAGTAAATCACAAACTAAATCACATAATTGTTTTAAATCATTTTCTGGTAAATATTTACATTCTTTAGCAATTTCGATCCACCTGTCAAGTTCCGCCATTGTGCTATACTAGATCAAATTAACAGAATATATACTAATTTAGTACAAACAGATAATCCAATTAGTCATACTGCAAATTAAATAAGTACATTAAATAAATTCAAATAAACTTTTCTGGATTTGTAATTATAATATAATAATTGTTACATTAACAGTAATTAGAAATTTGATGCAAAATATTATATTAAAAAAAAACAACTTATTTGCTAGAAAACGAGCACACACCAAATCATCAACTAAAAATGTAATAGATTATCAGTAATAATCTTCAATGCAAACATCTATTTGTCAAATTATTTGATACAACAGGGTACGCTTTTGACCAAGAATGCGAAAAAACTTAATTGTAGAATTTTAAGTTTGTTAATTGAAATAAAAATTAAACTTTGTGTTTAAATAAATTATAAAAAAACAAATATATCTATAATTAATCGATTATATTGTTACAATAAAATAATTTTTATACGATTGGAAACTTAGCAAGTGTATAATAAACGTCTAATTCTAACACATTGAATTGAGAGTGTTTTTGTTTCATTTGTCCATAAAAAAAATGCATCTAAAAGATCAAATTAAAATTGATATAGTAAGTACAAAAAATGTATATATATTTTGTAATGTTTTAGTAAAATATATTATTTGTTTTTTTTTTAAGGAATGGGGCCATGAACGTCTTGTACGTGCACAACAAACTGTTGAGCTACGTCCCTACGATGTGGAAGCTTGGTCTGTATTGATACGGGAGTCTCAAAGTCGTCATGTAAATGAAGTAAGATCTTTATATGAATCCTTAGTTTCAATTTATCCTACAACGGCCAGATATTGGAAAATTTATATTGAACAGGAGGTAAACTTATCAAATTTTATAATACTTTGATATTTTGTACATATTTTCCTCATTTGTTTTTTTCTTTTAGATGAAAGCACGAAATTTTGAACGTGTTGAAAAGGTAATTGATAAAATTTTATAATAAATCTAAAACTGATTGTTTTTTTTTTTTTTGTTTCATTGTTATTTCTTTAGCTTTTTCAAAGATGTTTGGTAAAGATATTAAATATAGATCTGTGGAAACTTTATTTAACATATGTTAAGGAAACAAAGGCTGGATTAAGTACGCATAAGTAAGTACAAGTTTCTTAAAATATACTATTTTTCTTTTGTAAGCATCTGTATCTATCTTATATAACTGTATTCCTGCCTGTCATTCTCGGGTTTCGCCCCACTTGTATGTCTTTCATTCTATGTCTACTGATTTACTAATAATAAATTTATTTTAAGGGAGAAATTAGCTCAAGCGTATGATTTTGCATTGGAAAAAATTGGTATGGATTTGCATGCTTTTTCAATTTGGCAAGATTACATACAGTTTTTAAAAAGTGTAGATGCAACTGGTAGTTATGCAGAAAATCAAAAAATTGGTGCTGTTAGAAAGGTTAATATTTCTTTTACGTTAAATTGAATACTATTTTCAAAAATAAATAAATTATATAAATGCTTGATTTTTATAAACAGGTTTATCAAAAAGCTGTTGTAACTCCAATAATTGGTATTGAAACATTATGGAAGGAATATATATTATTTGAACAAAATATAAATCCGATTATTTCGGAAAAAATGAGTTTAGAACGATCTAGAGATTATATGAATGCACGACGTGTTGCCAAAGAATTGGAAATTAATACAAAAGGTTTGAACCGGAATTTACCAGCAATACCACCAACATTAACAAAAGAAGAAATGAAACAAGTGAATTTGATTTTTAATTTTTGACATTTGTTGTTTATCATTAATATTTGTGAATTTAATTTTATAAATTTAGGTCGATTTATGGAAAAAATATATTGGCTTTGAAAAATCAAATCCATTACGTAGTGAAGATACTGCTCTTGTAACACGTCGTGTTATGTTTGCCACAGAACAATGTTTACTTGTTTTAACTCATCATCCTGCTGTTTGGCATCAAGCAGCCCAATATTTGGATCAGAGTTCAAAACTTTTAACAGAAAAGGGAGTGCGTAATTATTTTTTAGGTTTTACAAATGAATTTACAATTTTGAAAACGAAACACTTCGATATCCTATACTTTTTCTTGTACATTTTCAAAAACGTTGAAAATAAAACAAATTCTATTATGATTAATAATTGCAGAATTTTATTTCATATTGAATAACAATGATTAAAATACCGTTGAAGTTTAAATGACATTCTATTTAGCATAGTAATTAATGTATTAATTAGTAAAAGATAATAACTAATACAATATATTATAATATAATAACGTGAATACTTTTAATGCAATAATTAAAAAGAAAAAAAAAACAAAAATGATAAAAAAAAACTTCAACGATATGTTATCCATTAATTGTGTTTTACTTTAGTATTATAATATTTAAATTTTATATTTATTTTGATGGTTTATTTATTTGTTCTTTTTACTATAAAAAATATATTAATCATAGGATGTTACGGCTGCCAAAGCTTTTGGTGATGAAGCTTCAAATATATTAGATCGTGCAATATCAGGTGTTTTAAGTAGAAATGCATTATTATATTTTGCTTACGCAGACTTTGAAGAAGGACGTATGAAATATGATAAAGTTCATCAAATGTATAATAAATTTTTGTCTATACCTGATATTGATCCATCATTGGTAAATTAAAATTATATAATTCATATTTGAAATGTTTATTATAAACGTAATTCTTTTTCAGACATATGTTCAATATATGAAATTTGCTCGGCGTGCTGAAGGGATAAAGTCAGCACGTTTAATATTTAAAAAAGCCCGTGAAGATATTCGTTCGCGATATCATGTTTTTGTGGCCGCTGCATTAATGGAATATTATTGTAGTAAAGATAAAGATATTGCATTTAGAATATTTGAATTGGGTTTAAAACGTTTTGGTGGTAGTCCTGAATATGTTATGTGTTATATCGATTATTTATCGCATTTAAACGGTTAGATTTTGTTTTTCAATTTAACTTTAACTCAACTTTTTTAATTATATTTGTGTATTTTTATTTTTCATAGAGGATAATAATACGCGTGTACTTTTTGAACGTGTACTATCTTCCGGAGGATTAACACCACATTTGTCTGTTGAAGTTTGGAATAGATTTTTAGAATTTGAATCGAATATTGGTGATTTAGCAAGTATTGTTAAAGTCGAAAGAAGACGTAGTGCTGTATTAGAAAATGTAATTTTATTTAACTAAATAAACCTCATATCATAATATGTATTTTTTCTGTTTAATAGCTAAAGGAATTTGAAGGTAAAGAAACAGCACAATTAGTTGATCGTTATAAATTTTTAGATCTTTATCCATGTACACCGGTTGAATTAAGATCAATTGGTTATTCAGATGTAAGAATTTTTTCTTGTATTATTAGTATTTATGGTATACAAAATTTATTTAAAAATGTTATAAAAATTTATATGTATTAGACAACCGGATTGCTGAGTACGAAAACAAATAATCAAGAAACAGATGAAACTGTAAATCAATTACCTAGACCAGATTTTTCACAGATGATTCCATTTAAACCTAAATCAAATGCATTTCCCGGTGAGCATCCATTAGCAGGTGGTACATTTCCACAACCGCCAGCATTGGCTGCATTATGTTCACAACTTCCGCCACCAATTTGTTTTCAAGGACCCTTTATTGCTGTTGATTCATTAATTGATATATTTAATCGTATTCAATTGCCAGATGGTAAATGTTTATTTAACATTAAATATGAATTTAACAATTAATAAATTTTTTCCATAACAGTTCCTGTACCAAGTGCCGATAATGGTTGTGACGTAAAATTATTTGATTTAGCAAAATCTGTTCATTGGATAGTTGATGATAGTACATTTACTGGCGATGGTACTTTTAAACGACGAAGAATGTTACCAGGTGGTGATGATAGTGACGATGAAACAACTGGACCTGCACCACCAGTTAGAGACATATACAGATTGAGACAACAAAAACGTTTTAATAAAGCATAATCAGTTTTTTTGTTTTTTTTTTTAATTTTAGGCTTTTACATATAAATATATAATAAATTGTAAGTGTAATAAAATTATGTAAGTGTCAATAAAATTATATATAATAATATGTTTAGAAAATGTATCTTTTTTGTTTATTTATGTAGTCGTTTATACCCGTAGTTATGTTATAAATATTTATTCTTACTTATAAAAAACGGTAACGACAATGCCGTATAGTCTAGGATTTATTTTATTAGTTGTTTTTATTGACTGCAATATAATAATATTATCATAGGTGACCCGACTATAATCTCTCACAATCACTATTTAAATGTATTTAGCATTATCCTATTTCCTATGTATAGTATAGGATAAATTCATTATGTATCTATTTTTCATTAAGAGAATTTACATAATTATTTCGATATAATACGGCACACTAAAAAACTACAAACTATATATTATCTATATCATTCATTAATAAATTAATTAATTATTTAATTAGATTAATGTATTGATAGTGTTATCTAATTTAATTAATTAATTATGTGTATTATTTGTATACGTATTGAATATTCAGGTCTAGTTAATCATAAATGGTGTAATAAAATAAGCAATCATATAAATCTAAGGTACTTATGATACCAATAATATTAATCAGTGTTTTATTAAATTCATCTTTATCTACACTCAATTATTTCTTCTTTTAATTTATAACCTATAAATATTTTCTATATGATTAGAGGTTGATATAAAACTAAAAGTTGTGAGTACTAACATTGTCGGCTCGATCAATATCTTGTTTTCAACAACAAACAACCGTGATTTTCAGTCATATATATGTCCATGTCATCTTCAATTCATATACATTTCAGAACTATTATTTATTTCTTCATTATTTTCCACTGCTCTAATCGCATTGAAGTTCTAATTTTGGACATCTTCAATTTATGACAATTTTCTTGTCTAATTCTAAGAAAATAATAATTTGGTTCATCAATTTTGAATTTGTTGTACTATAAGTAGCAATATTTAGAACAAATACTCAATAACTGATCCTACTTAAAGCAAATTGAGGTATATTACCTGAGTACTTTTTAACTTTTGTCATCCAGTTCATATGGTAATAACTTTGATTATATACAAGAGTATTCATGATGTGATTAATTGCGGTTTCGTTTTACCTGATAATCAAATACGTTGTGCACATTGTGAGAAAGCTGCATCTCAATGTAAATAGGGACGAGAAACTGAGTACAAAATTATCAACCTTTAGTTTGTTTCATGTGTTTCGGATTATATAAAATTGAAAAAGCCTTAAGTTAAGTTAAAATGTAGCGTTATGATTACTGCGATTGTTTGTAAAAAAAAACTATACTATTAATAAACACTATCATAAATAGTTAGTAGTAGTGCTACAATAGCATACGATTACTGACATGAAATTTCAATGTTGAAATTTCTGACATGCGATCGGGGTTAAAATGATTAGCTAGATGATGAGATACACCACGATATTCAATTATTCAGATGAATAACCAAACAACAATATTTAATTCTATATTTCCCATTCGGAATATTCAATTTATAGTTTTCCTAAATGCAAGTATATAACGTCAAATGTTACTTGCATATTGCAAACGACAATTTAGCATCGTATAGTGCAGTACTATAACTATATGTATATTTTTTTTACTAAT
>JANSTX010021606.1:0-15935 GCA_027564355.1 Penthetria funebris
GGATATTTATCGTTAATCTATATTATCCCCGATATCAAACTCATCTTAGTAGTATGAAAAAATATCGGAGGGCTTTTAACAAATATATAAAATCAGATCACGTCTTAAATACGGATTTAGGTTGATAAGTTATTCTCTGAAGAAAAATATATTTGAAATGTTTCTAAATAATACTATCAGCTTTATTATTTTTAATTCGATGATTTGGAATGTCAATAATTTTTTCCAAATTTATTGGTTTTGTAGTAATACAAGTGAAATTATTCATTAACGTACCCAGGTAATACCATTTCGTTTCTGAAATAAATATGTTTACGATTTAACATTGTTGTTGAATTTAATTATGTAAGTTATATAGTGCAACATCATATAATAAAGTTATTACTGTCAAACATCAAGATACAATTTCTAAATGAAAGTGATATGGGTTGATACTGCATAATTCATGTAAATTAATTGTTGTGACTTTACTGTAGTGATTTAACAATACTATTACCTATGTGCGGTATTTAAGTTAAATGTGGATTCAGTAGATTAGCAGAGTTAAGAAGCAGACACAATATAGTAAACTTGACAAAGAGGTTGGTAAAAGTACAAAACAGGATAAACATAGTAGATTGAATGGTAAACGCTATTTTAAATGTTATTTTTCGACTTTAAGCAGGCATTCGATAATATAGATCGTGGTATTATATGAACAGTTTTAGAAACTTATGAAATACCATCTAAACTGATGAATACGATGAATACGAATAAAATGAAAATGCCTCCAACTTATTCTACACCTCTTATGTCTCCTTATAGTGCCAGACTAGAGTCAAACTCAACAAGGACTTCTTTCACCGCTGATTATTCCAAGCCCGTTCCCTTGGCTGTGGTTTCGCTAGATAGTAGATAAGGACATCTATCTTACCTGCAAAAGGCAGTTATTTCCATGCAGTTTATTATTTGTTATCGAGGCCGTACCTAGCTTTCGCCCTGAACGGCCCCGGCACGGGTCTGCTTATAGGCCTGACTCACCCTTCTTCTATGATACCATATTCAATATCTGGCTCCTGCAGCCAGGATTACCTTTGGTTTAGACACGACAGCCTAACTCTGCTGATTTGGACGCGATAACAACCACAGTCACTATGATACCAAGCTCAATGTTGGGCATTACTTACGTTATGGAGCCCTCAACCCCGTAGTATCTTTTACGTCCGGTTTGATGTTGGCCGCTGTCAACCTTATCAAGGCCCGTCTCTGGGCACCAAGCAATGCTCTTTTACCATATACGTTTATCAAATCAAACCAGGAAGGACAAGCGCACAACATAACAGCCTCACATACCCCAACTATTATGTGTCAACCTTTTTAAATACCCTTATCTCTCTTCTTTTCCACCTTATTGGGAACACCCACTCTCTCAAGCAACAGTTAAAAATTTCGCGTATACCCCCACCAAGTATGGGGTATGCCTCACGAACAGGCCAGGAGTGTACTTCATCCATGCCCGGTGCCCTTCTTTTACCAATACTTAATATCGCCTCCTCCACTTTTGCATCAGTAAATTCTTCCGCGCTCAGTCCAGTACTATAATCATGTACCCCACGCCTCATTTCTCTATGAACTTCCGAATCTGTATCCACGGCATCGTCCGGCACGAACTCCCTCAACATCACCTCCACCGTCTCCTCTGCACCCATTGTGTACCAGACACCAGACCTCAATGTGCCCATAACCTCGTCGGCCATTACTTTCTTAACAATGGTTTTGTATGGCATTCACCACGGGCTTCCATCATTCGACTCTGTGACAAACCTTTTCCAGTCGTCCAGTCTTGCCTATTTGGAAAGAGGCCTCTTATACATCAGCCGTTCATGTCGAAACTCTTGCCATATCTCTGCCTCATCTTCTTCTCCGGCGACTCCCTGTGCTCTCCTTCTAAGGTGACCAACCCACTTACGCTGTCTGTTTAACTACGCCGTGTACCATCTCATCCGTCCCCTTTTCATGGTTCCACTGGGTACGAAGAATCTTGTCGCATCATTTGTGCACTCTTCATTGTCTCTAACTCTTAACTCGACCCAAGTAACATTCGAAACACCTGGGTGTAAAAATAACTTTTTTTATTTAAAATTTTAGGTGTTATTATAGTTATTTTGTCACTAGTAAACTTTTAACGAATTATACACGTTATTTTCTTACTCGTTTTAGCATTTAGTGTAAATTCGGTGTTACGTAGCACCATATCTGCACTAACATTTTATATAGGTAATAAAATTATCTCTATATAACTTATTAGTTACACCAGAGTAACTAATACACCCTACTATTTATATGGTACACGTGGACAAAAATAAAGAAGTAAAATAAAAGACAATTTATAACGTCATACGCACTAATCACGACACATTGTGTTTAATGCATTTGAAACAGAAACATTGAAATTTGTTTTTGTGTTGATATTAATTATTATTATTAATTTATATTAATATACATATTGTGAGCAGTTGAATAATATTATATATAAATATATTTTATTTGATTATTATAAAATGAGTTTTTCAATTTCAATTACAAACACGAAAAATGTATTTGGAGCATAAGGCGTCAACGAAGAAGCGTCATTTCTCCTTATAGACGATTCTTCGATATGTGATTCTTAGACTATAAGCTCTTCTACTAACCGGAGGAATTTATTCAAGTGCACATTTTGCAATATTATTACCGAACACCGCAGCGTATGGTCGATCTAGTTCTACTAGTATATACCACACGTTGCTTCTACGTAAGAAGACCACCTTAAATTACAAGTTTATTCCTGTTTATTTTTATATCCGAGCAATATTTTAAAACCAGTTGCTAATACGTGTAAAAATTACTTAGTTAAAAATTAACTCATAACAACAGCAACTACCACGTCAAAATATCACCACAATATCACAAGGAAGAAAATCACCGCAAATTTAAGTGAAATTATGGTTATTTTCATACTTTACGTCTAAAATCAGTCGCAGAGAAGTCATTAAAAAACCTATTAATCAATTTTACAACAGGAAAACATGGTGATTTTCTGACTGAAGTAATTTTTACCGGGTACATCGACGGTTATCCTCACGTTGTGGTTACGTTTATAAAACGAATTTACACCAATCTGACACCACTTGGTGTCCTACACCGAGGTGTTGTGCAGGTATATAACAGTGATGACACACAGTTTTGTTGCTTGGGGATGTTCGCCGCAGTTAGTTCGCCAAAGGCGGACCCGATCTCTCTCCACTTCTCTTCAACTACAGTTCTATACATTTCTCAATCTGTTGCTGTAAACCTAAACCGTTTCTTTTGTCCACCCCCACTAACATTTGCCCGGCGATCTCCAATTTCATATACAATAACCCTGTGGTCTCTAGTTGGAACGCCGACTAATACCCTCCAGCTACGATACTCCCGTATGAAGTTGTCTGACACCAGTGTAACGTAAATGTCAGACTCACCACGGCCATTAAAGGTTGCAAAGTGTCCAGACTGATTTAGAACTGTATATCCGCACATGGATAAGAGCTCCTCAATCTTATTACCCCTGTAATCAATTTCAGAGCAATGCCAAAGCGTCGATTTAGCATTGAGATCTCCACCAATTATCACCCTTCTTCCCTCAAGAAAGTTCATCACTATCTGTAGCCTATCGATATGTAGTACTATTTCATCCCCAAATTTGAAGTATGAGCTAACCATAACAATTCTCACTCTACGTCAATTGTCTAATAAGAAGCACCTCAATTTTTGGGTTTAACAGTACAATTGCCGCCCCGATTGTTGTGTTCCTCATACATCAAGATTTTATATGTTGCCCCGAATCCGATTAACTTGTTGCGAAAAGTATACTGTTCTTGAAGAAGTAACACGCCCACCCTTTCTCTTTCCGCAAATTTCCTCACTTCCTGAGTTACCGCCCTTGCACGCCCCGTATTTAATTGTAAGATCTTTATTGCGAATTTAGTATATAATTAATTCTTCTTTCATTGAACGGACAATTCCTGTCGTACACTCCTTGTACCGCATCCTTACCCCTAGTCTTACAATTTCCATAGAGTGGTCCTGAATCTTTATTCTTATAGTCTTTGGCAAGGTACCTTAATGTATTACCACAAGCGGGTCAAACCAATACATAATTACTATGTAAGGGAGTGAGCCGAACGGTGAATATTACTCATGTTTTCTAGTAAGCTAGCAGCAATGAGGAAACCTAGTGCATTTTAGTATCCCAATAGGGATGATCAAAGCAATCCACAAAGCGATTTAAATCTGGTTCGCTCGGTCACCAAAACTTCAGAGCATGTCATTCATTTGCCTAAACCTCTTCCAATTTAGTCATGACCCCTTTAACGTCGCCGTCACCATCCTTAGAAGGCAGTGATCTGAAACATGAAAAAGTTTCAGATCAGAGACAGTTCTTGCGGACCAAATGTTTTTGTAAGACAAAGTACATGTGTAAAAAGACACTTTGTCTACATGATATGTGAACTTTAACAGATCAATGACGCCCAAAACAAAGCGATATTTTGAAATCTTGGCCCCATACGACTCGTTCAAACTACTACCTTTTGCTATCTGTACATCCAGTATGTGAGCCATGGATCCACGTACACAAACTATGTTTGGCTTTCGAATGCCCACAGAAGTTTGCCAGCTAGGCACAACATAAATTCGGAACGAACGAGTACGGAGACTATCAGACAGGATATTTTCGATTCTGTCGTGACGCTTCACTCGTCCACCATATGTGGAAAAATCGTTGTATGATATGGTATGATGTTTCTATTGTAGCGCAACGTGTTCTACAAGCCGAATTTTGATTCGGACGACCCCTAGATGTATGTGCCCGAAACAGCAAGCAATTCGCTATTACGTAATGACAGTGTATCATACAATCAGGAGAATGAACTGGAGTGAGCATTGGATTCCTTAAAGTCTTTACCATCAAATTTACCGTGAAGCTGGCTTTTCCAGTAATTGTGGTGTTTATCAGTCATCTTTGACAATGACTGTTAGCATCGATAAATCATATCGTGAACATGTGTATCGCTTTCAATTGCCGTCATTAATGGTTTCTCAGATGAAACTAAATTGTTCATCCTGAGAAGACGCTGCAATGGAACCATAAATTGTAAACATGGAATTTCAAGTCCTCCAGCACGAATAGGTGCATACAGATAACTGGTGGGAACGTCGTGTGGCAAACAAAGCCATTGGCGAACATATGAGCGAACATTATTGTCAAGTGAGCGAAGACGTTATGCTGTTGGCTGATTAAAAACCAATGCCTGTGTGATCTTCGGTAAAACCTAAGTTCTAAGTAACTTAAGGCGTTGCCATGGCTTTAATGGCGCCTTCGTGAGCTTGATTTAATGTTCACCCAATGTTTTACCGAGATGCAACCACAAATCGTCAATACCGATTTTCGGGAGATACTCGCCACCGATTTCAAAAATCGGCTGTGTAACCACCTTTATATTCTTCTCTCTTCCTGATGGGATTAAAGAGAGAACTTTCGACTTAGTCGCACTCAACATGAGACCGTAGCGACCAATGTTAGGCTCAAAATTGGCAATATTTACTTGGAGACCAGTACTGGTACTGGCCATTAGGATGACATCATCCGCATAAGCTATCGCATTAAACTTTCCGCCACCGACTTCTATACCAACGTTAGTGGACAGATTCCTGATGGCGCCCTCAATGGCAAGATTAAAAATCTTTGGAGATAGTGGATCTCTCTGTAGAACATCCCGTTTACCTTCAGCAATTTCGGTGTTGCCTTAGAATTGCAATAAGTTATATGCATTCGAATACAATGACGTCACGTATCTGACAAACTGTTCAAGGCAACCAATCTCTCGTAAAACAAAAAACCAGATAAGGTCCATGAGACAGCTTTAGAAACATCTAGGCTAGCTAGATGAATCTATTTTCAGCCAGCACTTGCCATGTGAAATAGAGAGATGAGAACAGTGATGTTCTTCGCAACTCCATCACGTGGTAGAAAGGCCATTTGCGGCTCGTCAAAATCGTGTAGGCTTGCCTACCTGTGAATCAGTTTTTGTGAAATTGCCTACTAACCTACTAAGCCTTTTTCGGAATAAAAATGGTTCTTAGTGCCTCCAACTCGTGTGGAAATCCACCGTAAAAAATAAAGAAATTAAACAATAATTTTTTAATGCCATCTGGCACTCGACGCCATTCCGTAGAAGCAATACCGTCAGGTCCAGGAGATGAAGAATTTTTAATTTTAGATGCCTTCACTTTTTCCATTGTTATTGGAGACCACAGTGACATCATCTCTGGTCTCTGGTGAGCACTGGACGAGTCGTAGACGGCACTATCCATCCCGAAAACTCCTCCAACATTTGTTCTGTTGGAGGAAGTGTTATGGACCTCATATCCGCGTCGTTGAGCACTGCTCTTTAGGCCGCTTTAAAGTTCTTCTTATAAGTCTCCTTGATAACTGCGTATCTCTGTCTACGTCTTTGTCGCGAGCTTAAAGAGTATCCATTAAGTCTGCCATGTATGGGTCCACTTGGCGTGGCAACTCCTCCATTCAGGTCGAGAACCCATTGTACAATGGACTCGCGATCGGAATCACCGGAAATTAGCCCTTCTGCCAATTGTAACAATCGACGAGCGGCGACGCCACTCATCTCAGCGATGTTTTGCCGGATTGCACAATAATATCTTCTGCGAAAGTTATGGGTGTGTCAGATGGATTACCCATAGAAATTCTCGTCGAAATGATTGAACTACGCCGCCTTTCGGACTCCAGAAATCTGGATACCATAGCTTTGTAATCCACTTTTTTTCTTCGACACTTTATTGCCTCTAACGTTCTATGGGGAAGGAAGGATTGAAGGTGCTATTGATCATTTCCCCGAGAGTTGCTAAAGCTTCTTCTCTGGCGATTAATCTCACTTCAATATTTACCGCATCGTTAGCTTCCACTTAATGTGCACGTTTTTTGTGCTGACCGCGTCCACGATCAGTTGAAAAGCTTCGTCCACAGATGCCACAACCAAATCTTGGAGATGAGCCGCTCTGCACTAGCGAACCGCTCTGCACTAGCAAACCGCTCTGCACTAGCGACCCGCGACTCATCAAACCATCGTCACTCTGAGGATTGTTTTGATTTCTTGGCGTTTTAGTTGTACGACCAGAACTTGCCGGGGTCATCCGAACCCCCCGACGAGTGTTTATTGTACTTGTTATTGGCCCAAGAAATATTTAAGACCCAGGCGGACCCGATCTCCCTCCAATTCTCTTCAACTAGAGTTCTATACATTTCTCAATCTGTTGCTGTTAACCTAAACCGTTTCTTTTGTTCACCCCCACTAACATTTGCCCGGCGATCTCCCATTTCATATACAATAACTCTGTGGTCACTAGTTGTAACGCCGACTAATACCCTCCAGTTACGACACTCCAGTATGAAGCTGTCTGACACAAGTGTAACGTCAATGATAGACTCACCACGGCCATTAAAGGTTGCAAAGTGTCCAGACTGATTTAGAACTGTATATCCGCACATGGATAAGAGCTCCTCAATTTTATCACCCCCGTAATCAGTTTCAGAGCAATGCCAAAGCGTCGACTTAGCATTGAGATCTCCACCAATTATCACCCTTCTTCCCTCAAGAAAGTTCATCAGCATCTGTAGCCTATCGATATGTAGTACTATTTCATCTCCAAATTTGAAGTATGAGCTAACCATAACAATTCTCACTCTACTCATTACCAATTCAGCACATACACAATACCTCGACGTCAATTGTCTAATGAAGCACCTCAAAGTATAATGCTCTTGGAGCACGTCCACCCCTTTCTCTTTCCGCAAACTTCCTCACTTCCTGGGTTACCGCACTTGTAGGCCCCATATTTAATTGTAAGATCTTTATTGCGAATTTAGTATATAATTAATTCTTCTTTCATTGAACGGACACTTCCTGTCGTACACTCCATGCGCCGCATTCTTACCCCTAGCCTTACAATTTCCACAAACTGGTCCTGAATCTTTATTCTTACAGTCTTTGGCAAGGTGCCCCAATTCAGTCACTAATTAGATGACGAGGCATTTGGCTACCTTAATGTATCACTTCAAGCGGGTCAAACAAATAGATAATTAATATGTAAGGGAGTGACCCGAACGGTGATTATTACTCATGTTTTCCAGTAAGCTAGCGGCAATGAGGAAACCTAGTGCATTTTAGTATTCCAATAGGGATGATCAAAACAATCCACAATGCGATTTAAGTCTGGTTTGTCCGGTCACCAAAGCATGTCATTCATTTGCCCAAACCTCTTCCAATTTAGCCATGACCCCTTTAACGTCGCCGTCACCATCCTTAGAAGGAAGTGATTTGAAACATGAAGAAGTTTCAGACCAGACACACTTCTTGCGAACCAAATGCTCTTGTAGGATAATGTACATGCGTTAAAGACACTTTGTCTACATGATATGTGTACTTTATCAGATCAATGACGCCCGAAATATCGCGATATTTTGAAATCTTGGCCCCATGCGACTCGTTCAAACCACTACCTTTTGTTATCTGTACATCCAGGATGTGAGCCATGGAATCACGTACACAAACTATGTCTAGCTTTCGAATATCCATAGTAGTTTGCCTCAAAATTGGCAATATTTACTTGGAGACCGGTCCTGATACTGACCATTAGGATGACATCATTCGCATAAGATATCGCATTAAACATTCCGCCGCCGCCTTCTATATTAACGCCAGTGGACAGACTCCTGATGGCGCTCTCAATGGCAAGATTAAAAATCATTGGTGATAGTGGATCTCCCTGTAGAATACCCCGTTTAATGACAAATACAATGACGTTACGTATCTGACAAACTGTTCAAGGCAACCAATCTCTCGTTAAACACCAGAGACCGCTCCATGAGACAGTGTGTCAAATGCTTTAGAAACATCTAGGCTAGCTAGATAAATCTATTTTAAGCCAGATCTTGCCACGTGAAGTAGAGAGGTGAGAACAGTGATGTTCTCCGCAACTCCATCACGTGGTAGAAAGGCCGCTTACCGCTCGTCAAAATCGTGTAGGCTTGCTGACATGTGAGCCAAGATTTTGTAAAATTGCCTACTAACCTTCTAAGCCTTTTTCGGAATAAAAAAGGTTCTGAGTGCCTCCAACTCGTTTGGAAATTCACCGTCAAAAATAAAGATATTAAACAATAATTGTTTAATACCATCTGGCACTCGACGCCATTCCGTAGAAGAAATACCGTCAGGTCCAGGAGATGAAGAATTTTTAATTTTAGATGCCTTCAATTTTTCCATTGTTATTGGAGACCACAGTGACATCATCTCTGGTCTCTGGTGAGCACTGGACGAGTCGTAGACGGCACTATCCATCCCGAAAACTCCTCCAACATTTGTTCTGTTGGAGGAAGTGTTATGGACCTCATATCCGCGTCGTTGAGCACTGCTCTTTAGGCCACTTTAAAGTTCTTCTTATAAGTCTCCTGGATAACTGCGTATCTCTGTCTACGTCTTTGTCGCGAGCTTAAAGAGTATCCATTAAGTCTGTCATGTATGGGTCCACTTGACGTGGCAACTTCTCGATTCAGCTCGAGGACCCATTGTACAATGGACTCGCGATCGGAATCACCGGAAATTACCCCTTCTGCCAATTGTAACAATCGACGAGCGGCGACGCGACTTATCTCAGTGATGTTTTGCCGGATTGCTATCTTCTGCGAAAGTTATGGGTGTGTCAGTTGGATTACCCATAGAAATTCTCGTCGAAATGATTGAACTACGCCGCCTTTCGGACTCCAGAAATCTGGTTACCATAGCTTTGTAATCCACATTTTTTCTTCGACACTTTGTTGCCTCTAACGTTCTATGCGGAAGGAAGGATTGAAGGTGCTGATTTAGATTGATCATTCCCCCGAGAGTTGCTAAAGCTTCCTCTCTGACGAGTAATCTCACTTCCTCAGACGACCAACGCTTGTTTTCCTTTCAATATTTACCGCATCGTTAGCTTCCACTTAATGTGCACGTATTTTGTGCTGACCGTGTCCACGATCAGTGACACAGACGCCACAAACAAATCTTGAAGATGAGCCGCTCTGCACTAGCGACCCGCGACTCATCAAACCATCGTCACTCTGAGGATTGTTTTGATTTCTTGGCGTTTTAGTTGTAAGACCAGAACTTGCCGGGGTCATCCGAACCCCTCGACGAGTGTTTATTATACTTGTTATTGGCCCAAGAAATATTTAAGCCCCAGTTGGACCCGATCTCCCTCCAATTCTCTTCAACTACTGTCTATACATTTCTCAATCTGTTGCTGTAAACCTAAACCGTTTCTTTTGTTCACCCCCACTAACATTTGCCCGGCGATCTCCCATTTCATATACAATAACCCTGTGGTCACTAGTTGTAACGCCGACTAATACCCTCCAGTTACGACACTCCCGTATGAATTTGTCTGACATCAGTGTAACGTCAATGATAGACTCACCACGGCCATTAAAGGTTGCAAAGTGTCCAGACTGATTTAGAACTGTATATCCGCACATGGATAAGAGCTCCTCAATTTTATCACACCCGTAATCAGTTTCATAGCAACACCAAAGCGTCGATTTAGCATTGAGATCTCCACCAATTATCACCCTTCTTCCCTCAAGAAAGTTCATCACTATCTGTAGCCTATCGATATGTAGTACTATTTCATCCCCAAATTTGAAGTATGAGCTAACCATAACAATTAAAAACCAATGCCTGTGTGATCTTCGGTGAAACAGAAGTTCTAAGCAACTTAAGGCGTTGCCATGGCTTTAATGGCGCCTTCGTGAGCTTGATTAAATGTTCACCCAATGTATACGTTCCGTTACCCAACTTTATTCCTTCAAAAGAAATTAAACCACAAATCGTCAATACCGATTTTCGGGAGATACTCACCACAGATTTCAAAAATCGGCTGTGAAACCACCTTTATATTCTTCTCTCTTCCTGATGGGATTAAAGAGAGAACTTTCGACTTAGTCGCGCTCAACATGAGACCGTATCGACCAATGTTAGCCTCAAAATTAGCAATATTTACTTGGTGACCAGTACTGGTACTGGCCATTAGGATGACATCATTCGCATAAGATATCGCATTAAACATTCCGCCGCCGCCTTCTATATTAACGCCAGTGGACAGATTCCTGATGGCGCTCTCAATGGCAAGATTAAAAATCATTGGTGATAGTGGATCTCCCTGTAGAACACCCCGTTGAAATTCAGCAATTTCGGTGTTGCCTTCGAATTACAATAGGTTATATGCATTCGAATACAATGATGTTACGTATATGACAAACTGTTCAAGGCAACCAATCTCTCGTTAAACTCCAGAGACCGCACCATGAGACAGTGTGTCAAATGATTTAGAAACATCTAGGCTAACTAGATGAATCTCTTTTAAGCCAGATCTTGCCACGTGATGTAGAGAGGTGAGAACAGTGATGTTCTCCACAACTCCATCACGTGGTAGAAAGGCCGCTTGCCGCTCGTCAAAATCGTGTAGGCTTGCCGACATGTGAGCCAAGATTTTGTGAAATTGCCTACTAACCTTCTAAGCCTTTTTCGGAATAAAAATGGGTCTGAGTGCCCCCAACTCGTTTGGAAATCCACCGTAAAAAATAAAGATACTAAACAATAATTGTTTAATACCATCTGGCACTCGACGCCATTCCGTAGAAGCAATACCGTCAGGTCCAGGAGATGAAGAATTTTTAATTTTAGATACCTTTACTTTCTCCATTGTTATTGGAGACCACAGTGACATCATCTCTGGACTCTGGTGAGCACTAGACGAGTCGTAGACGGCACTATCCGTCCCGAAAACTCCTCCAACATTTGAACAAATCTTAATATTGGAGGAAGTGTTATCCGCGTCATTGAGCACTGCTTTTAAGGCCGCTTTTAAGTTCTACTTATAAGTCTCCTGGATAACTGCGTATCTCTGCGTAATACCAGAACTTGCCGGGGTGATATGAACACGAACAACGTCGATTTAGCATTGAGATCTCCGCCAATTATCACCCTTCTTCCCTCAAGAAAGTTCATCACTATCTGTAGCCTATCGATATGGAGTACTATTTCATCCCCAAATTTGAAGTATGAGCTAACCATAACAATTCTCACTCAACTCATTACCATTACAGCACATACACAATCCCTCGACGTCAATTGTCTAATAAGAAGCACCTCAATTTTTGGGTTTAACACTACAATTGTCGCCCCTGGTGTTGTGTCCCTCATCCATCAAGATCTTATCTGTTGCCCCGAATCCGATTAACTTATTGCAAAAAGTATACTGCTCTTGAAGAAGTAACAGTGATCTGAAACACGAAAAAGTTTCAGATCAGAGACACTTCTTGCGGACCAAATGCTCTTGTAGGACAAAGCACATGTGTAAAAGATACTTCGTCTACATTATATGTGGACTTTCTCAGATCAATGACGCCCGAAATATCGCGATAAACAAGGTATTCACCATCCTTATTAAAAACAAGAGTGTGAATATGATCGACCGACTTAAACCGGCCTTCTCCGATTTAATGAAAAAACCGACACCACGAACACATTAGTCCCGTCAACCTCTACTGCTTCGACCAACGACGTTACGTCGGCTCACTACATTACGTCCTAACGTCTCAGCCGAGCTACAAAATTACGTTATGTATCGTGTAATCCACTTAGATTCCACTGGCGGAAGAGTGTGTTGCAAACACTACAACCTTAATATCTGCTACATGGATTTATTATTTGTATGGAATATAAACATTCTATATGAATGGTAAGGTCAACCATGGAGTCCGTTATTTGTACAGAATTAAATATTCTGTACAAATGATAGACTTAACTGGTTGAGATTGCTGTTTGTATGGAATTCAAAAGTTCTATACAAATAATAAATCCATACAATCGTAAAATTAAAATTAGTTAAGAGAATTGTTAACCGGTATCAACTTAATAAAATAATCGTTTTAAATATATAATGAACACACTTTCAACAAACTCAACATCAACTGATGGTCTAATAAAAATATAAATAAACTAAAATTTCTACACGGCTATGGCTATCACCCAATGTGTATAATTTACAATTTCTTAAGAACTCAGTTTTAATTACTTGTCTACATTAGCATATTCCATATTCTACAATATTCAACTGAAAATATACAAAAAAAAAAATATACATGCATAAAGAATAAAATATTTAGAGGTACTAGAAGCCTAGAAACATTTTGTAACGGTATATTAATTAATAACCATCGGTGACAAAGCACGACACGATTTTGTTGCACCACCAAGTGCACAAAATAGAACAAAATCAGGAAGATATTACGAATAGGGTAGTAGACAATTTATTATTAAGACATATTTACCTCCACTCTGTGGATCATCAATAACAGGGGTCCACATCTAGACAATACTGTCGATGAGAAAGAAATTCGTAACTCAAAGAATCCAATTGCACTTTTGTTTTAATGAAAGGGTGCGCTGGTACGTTATCACGATGAAACAATTTTTATTTCTTTTTTAAATTCGTTCATTTTTTCTGCATATGGTCGTCGCAAGTACCAAGTTGTCCATAGTACCTGACATCTCTTCTTTTTTCTTTTCCTTTGTCCAAATAGTCGTCGAATATATTACCATGCCCTTTGAAAAAAATACTATATCTTTGAACACTTCTACCAACTTTCACCCGCTTGACTGTACATACTCTCTATTGTATTTCAGTGAAATAATAATGTATCCATATTTCATCAGTTGTACAAATCGACAACGTTCTAAATTCATTGCAAAATTCCTTTCTTTAACTACGAATACGTCAATGATCATCTTAACAAACAAAGCATATTATTTAATAGGTGAAGTTTGCTTTAACAATATTGAATTACAACTCTGGTTTCGAACTAATAGTTCTCATCAGAACAGGAAATTTGTTGGTAGAACAAATGTTGAAACAAATTTATTTGAACTACAGACTAAACCGCAGACCAGATGATGTTGGTCTGTTTATTATTATTTTCCATTGAAATTTTACAGAAATTACTCGATGTAATCTCGGATAGGCATATTTCTGCTTACGCGACTATAAATGATTTCAGGGGCAAATCATTTCATATAAAATAAAGACAGTTTGTCGCACATATCTTGAAAGAAATCTTCGTCTTTCTCGATCCTTCCCACTTTAAAGTTTATATTGGAACCTGTCCATACAGCAAAATAGCAATACTTCCGTCCAGTAATATTAAGTTGACCTTGTGCCTGGAAATAAAAGGTATGCATTTTATTAAGACTGCACTCGCCTGTCTAAATGTGGCTCTACAAATTAATCCAAAATATGATGCAGTCAGTTTAATTTTTCTAGTTTCATGCCAAAGTACACAATCGGCTTGTGTGGTAGGGCTTCTCTCCAAAATGTCTCTTTTACATACATCTCTAGCAAATCTGGTTTTCAAAGTTGTTATTTCCTCATATCTTTGGACGATATATCAGGCTTTTCACATGTTTCTGTACCATAGTTAACATCAGATCCATACTATCTTGTAGTTTTACCAACTTTTCCATACAATGAACGTTTTACTTTGGCTTTACTTACTTTACGTAATAATTGTAATTCAATGTTACGAATTCTTGACGTTGGACTGGAATTGAATACATGCTTATGGAGCTTGCAATGCGCTCTGCCACTATTATATTGCAAAATTGCAAATTTTGTTCTAGCAGTATATGACTGTCCAGTAGAGTAATTTATTCTTTTACCTACAATATATTTTGCTACGATAGCGTCATATTGTTCCACATTATTTGAATCAACATAACCAATTAAACTTTTTGAATTATATCGAAGTCTACCTAAAATACTCTGTATTTAGTAAAATATACCATCATCGATCATAACCGTTACATAATTAATTTGTAGTTTTTATGATCACCAAATATATGGTTAGGTGTATTTAAGATATCATCAGCTGGCAATGACAGTTTTTCATGAAAATCAATATTTTCATTCTTTCTGTGATAGCTTTACCAATTCCAACAGAAATTCGTTTTAAATTACTACCTAAAATTTTTCTAAACTTAATACTATATTTTGTATCAGTAACGACTTCACGAAGTTTCTTTCTCATATTTCTTAATAGGTGATTTTTGCATTCAATTTTTTCTATATGCGTGTTATCGTATGGTTTTGCTTCAAGTAGTTTCTTGTAAACATTGCTGTCGTCATCTGCAATGAGTCTATTATAACGCATGCCATATATTGTGCGTTAGATATTGAGCAATATTTATTTAATACATGGCTTCATATCTTCTTTGTATCTTTTCGCAACGTTTGATGCACAAGCGGATAATGATGAATAATCACTACCAACACCATACGTTCTTTTAGAAAAGCACGCATCTGCGTCAAGATTTGAATGGAACTGGGACGATCCATTATTAAGGAGAGACCAAGACAAGTACCAGGGCCTGTTTTATATTTAGTACTCATTCAACAACTAGAAAAATGTATAAGGTACTTGAATAAACTAAAAGCTTAGAGAAAGTTCCAAGGGTAAACAAAAATTTGATATAAATAGAGGCGTTATGAACAGGAGAAGTTAGTTGAAAATAAAGCTTAGTGATATACACATCGAGATATTCATTTTATTTACTTTTAGTGAATTATAAGTAATAGAAAATAAAAACATTTTGTATAGTAAAATTGTATTGTATTTTCCAATAAAGATAAAATAAAGTTTTTGTTAAATTGCAATTGAATATTTTATTATTCTACGAATATAGCCTTTACGTCAACCGCTCGGCCAAGGCTATTTATCAGAGAATCAACGTTGTATATAACAAATAGCAACCTCCCAAAACACACTTTTA
>JANSTX010021617.1:0-15932 GCA_027564355.1 Penthetria funebris
CTTTCGGGTAACCCCCATATACCACATATGGAAGCCATTCCACTATCCGCAACCTGTGGACGCGTCCAGTTGCAATCTACTTTGCTAATATTTTCTTTCAACTTGCACCATACATATAGATATACTTTTCTTTGTTATCTTCATTGTTGATGGAATTTTTTACGATTTTAAGTTGTATTCTGTTCTCATATTGCTACCTAGTACTTGGAGTCTTAGGTTTTAGTAGTTTTAGAATTAGCATGTGATATGTACCTATGCATTACCAGAAAAAATAGCACTAATATCCACAATTTGTACGGGAAGAAAATTTAGTTTTTTATAATGTATTCAATAGATGACTGTTGACCTCTGGTGATATATGCCAAGTGTATTTAAGTTGATCTTTATGTGAGAAAATGATATCGTTAAATCAAAGTTCATTTTTGGCACAAAAATCTATCAGTGACTAACTATTTTCATTCAGATTTTCTCTGCTAACTCTTTGTTTAAAGCCAATCGATATCGAATTTCCCACCCTAGCATTCACGTCGCACATAACGCATGAAACAGCTACAAACAGCGCTCTGAATCGTGTGTCGACGCGTTACTCTTTTCGAACAGAACTTTTTCATGATCAAATGTTCATGCATAGTGAATGTACTGCCTTCTGATATCTTTAAGGGGTCTGTTATCTCATGCAACTTCAATTAATGATCTGCCAAAACCGTTTTGTGGACTTTGTTTATGTTTTCTGGATCAACTGCCGAATTTGGGCGATCAGAACGTTCAGTATCATCGGTGTTTGTACGGCCGCGTTTAAAATCAGTAAACCACTTCTCTACCATTTGTCACGATGGAGTCCAAATAACTCAAGCCATTGCTTTGCTTGAACGTTAGTTTTTCCAATTAAAAAATTATGCTTTATCATCACACGAAAATCAGATTTTTCCATTGTTTTGAAAATTACAAAAGTAGCGTCACTAAAACCACTGTAACTTGTAAACTAAATGTCTAATTGTCATACAATTTTGACACATATCATTTGAAATTTGGTACTTCTTAAAGATCATATAGTGGCGCCATCTATGTGTCATCCTACGAACTTATTGAGTGATGGATTATATGCATTACATTATTACGTAATTTGTTAGTTTAAGTAATCTATTTTATTTATTATGTACGAGTATGTTTTATTTAAATCTATGATGTAAAAGTAAACCAACAACCAAATGAACCCGTTGGTCATGATCCTTGCCACTATAAATGAGAACATAATCATTGAATCTATTTGCGCCTTTTACTTTGTTTCTTATTTCAGGCACAAAAATGTGTTTCATTTCCATTAACAGCAAACAAATCGCAATACTTTTTTCAATTTTCGTTATGTCCGTGTTCATGACGAGTCATCGTTTTCCATTAGCCCGGGTTAAATTCCTATTTTTGTTTGAGTGGTATTCATTTATAGTTTTAGAGGTAGTCTGCAAAACTAGTCCAAGACTTTACGACATTTAAAGCCATTTCTTTTTTCTAGATGTGGTGAGCTAATGTCGGCTACTTGTAATGCCGGACATGTTCAGCAATCTGACACTTTGACTGTGGTTATTTAATATCGCCACATACTATCTGTGTCATCATGTTACCATTGTGCTTAGGATTTGAATAATCACTGCTGCCGTACAGTAAACTCAGAGGCACTGTTGAGTATCCGCGGTCATACGGGTAACACCCATATTTCACATATGGATGCCATATCACTATCCGCAACCTGTGGACGCATTTTAATGTCATTCCACATAACCTCCGGATAGCGATCATCTTGAATGGTGTTTACTAAATTAAGATAAAATCTGCATCATGAGTGCATAATATTTAATATACCGCACAACAAATATGATCATCATTAAAAACACATTTCAAGAGTATATCAAATGGAAAACATATTAAACAGAGCTGTTTTTGTTGTATAAACAAAACAGTTTAAAATGAAAATTAAAGGAAAATAGAGAACAAAAATGTTAATATAAACACAAAATAAATGCACTTATTGTACTAATAAGAATAATAATAATAATAAGTTGGTTAAAGTCATGGCATTCACAACTGACAGCACATCAATTACGTATACATACTTTAATTAAATTAATATGCTTAAAATTGAGGTACATAACTATAATTGTGACAGCATAAAATATATATTGAAAACGTGTAATAGTGTAGAATTTATAGTTTTTAATTCCCGTTGACATCAGACGTCAACTTGTAACTTGTAACCGTCTCATTAAGGTGTCCAGTATCAGTGGGTAGGGGATGGCATGAATTGAAAATGTTGACCAAAGATCGTAAAAAGTGGCAGCTGTTCGTTGACACACCATACTCTCACGTGAAGTAAATGTCAAGATAATGATAATGCCGGTTGGTTCATATCTAACTACGTTTATTGGGTAATATGTTTTGTATATATATACAGTATACTAGTTACTTAACAGCTCAAGGGTTTCATGGCACTCTTTTGTTATTCATATCACAAAAAATAGTATCAAACTACTTTTCTCGTCATAACCATTGTATTCTGAAAAAAAAACATTATTAGTTAGTCCAATTGATGTTATATTGCCTCAAATCTGATTATTCTATAGTCGTGTTGAAAAGATGAATGGAACAAAATTCATATTATACAATCTTGGTTATATAATATAGTAATATATAATATAATCCATGATTCATATAGGACACATTTTAACTATATTTTTCTATCTAATAAAACACACACTTATATTAATTTAGACCTTATGACCTACTGATGACCAATTATCAGAATATTTTAAAATTATAATTATCTATAATTCTTATGCATATAATAAACGAGATAGTATTTCATAATTTAAAAATATTTTACATACAATAATGAAAATTAAGTGGACATTTTTGTAGACATACAATTGAAATTACTATAAATTATATTTACGAGTATGTTTAATAAATAATTTTATGAGTTAAATACGTTTTAATGGACCCGCATTCATAATGTTTTTAAATTATATAATGTAAATATTATGGATATAGAGAAGGATCCCTTGGTTTGTGGTGGTGGTGGTGGTGTTAGTGGTGCTGGGTGATGGTCATTTTTGTGCATTCATTTAATACTCATTCCAATCAGAGTTACATACATGAATTGTGTTATATTAAGATAAACGAGGTTGTATATACCACAAGTGGTTTAAAATATCATTAAAATAAATTACTTTCACACGAAATAAACAAAAATTTTATCATTTATGCTTGAAATGCATCATATACTACTCATACTATATTATTGAAAAATTAAGAGAATATTTATACTAAATGGAATGTTTAAGGAAATAGGGTGCAAATAATGCATTTGTGAATACATGAAAATAAACCAAAATGTTGAAACAGACTTAAATAAAAAAAAAAACATTTCAATACAATTTTATTTCTAAAGTATTAATATGTTATTACAAGAATAATTTAATTAATTGATTTTATTGAATGAATGTGCAATTTATTTTTAAACATAATTCGTAGTTACAAATAAATTCCGACATATACGAGACATATACATCTCCGTGACTGGAAACATAATCACAGTATAAGTCAATTATATAAGTCACGGAATTGTGGTTATTAGTAGTAATATCCATATAGTGGATTATCATAAATTATCATTATCATCATTATTAAATTAAAATTACAATTCAAATCTTCAAATTCTTTGATATGAATTTTACATTGCTAACCCATAGTTATACTGATAACATTACTCTTTATCTTTATTATTATATTTAAATAAAGAGTCAACTGGCGTTTGAGTCAATGTTCAAGTTGAAAAAGCGCATAATTTCGCTTTCCTTATTGTACTCTATGCATTGAAGCATAATCACATTTTGAGTCACTTTCAAATCGTGCATAGTCTCGTCATTGAAACCATCTTACTGAATATGATGTATTTAGTGAACTATATATAAGTTCCAAGTGTACAACAAATTTCTTTATTTCAATCTTCGCCATCCATTTATGACACAGTTCTAGAATAATGTAATAAGCTAATAATAAATTATTAGATAATTACCTAGTTCTTGGTCCTTTCCACCTAAATAATAAAAATTAATATTTAATATGCTATTTGTGTATTATATCTTACAGTTCAATTTTAATTTTATCAAGAAATATAGTGATTTTTGAAAGTTTAACTACTTCTAGAAACTTTCTCATTTGGATTATTTTTTGCTTTATCAAAATTTTTCTAATTTTCATGGCATATATTAAAAAAAATTATTAAATATATGTGCAACCTGTAGTGATCATCGTCATACCGACCCCTTTTAATTTCATTCACTACAGGTTCCATCTATATTCTACAATATGTTGTTTTGAACATAAAGCATTCAAGTTCTTCAAGTTACTCCAATACCGGAGCTGGTGCTTGGTTGGGATAACGGTTATGCCAAGTTTATTAAAATTATCTAACCTGCAACGTTCAGTAAAATTTGAAAGTAAATATTGATTATATAATAAATATGATGTTGAACTCTGGTTTTGAACTAATAGTTCTCATCAGTACAGTAATTACTTGGCAGAAAGATAAATAAGCTTGCTGATCATAATTGTAATTCTGTATTTGTCAAAAATCAATTTATATTGTAAGGACTAAATGAAATTGACCACTATGTAAGTAGTCATTGACATTATACAATTTAATATTTTCACAATTTTTATCATCTCTATAAAATTATTGACCAAATAATTGAAATTTCTTATGATAGATTCAATAATGTTTACAATTTCAATGTATACAATTACAAAATATTATATTATTTCTTCGATTGGATATGGTGTTATACATTTTTCAAATTTGTTTTATTTCTTCTCTGATCTGGAAAAGGAAGGAACCAAAAGAAAATCTCATATTGATCAGACACATACAACACACACATATCATCATTTTTCTCTATAAACAATCACACAATAAATTACATAATTTTTCTTATTGATCGAATAACTACTAATATACGAGTACCTACTACATGTGTTTACTGTTTGTGCCCATCGTTTTCAAATTTAATGCCGGGTTTAATATACAAAATATTTATTTATTTAGAATTAAGAAAAAATAAAAAAAAAAAGAATTACACAAATGTTGGAGCGGCTCTTTTGGCATTTTTGAAGATGCTTCATGAGTCTTCGTCGTCGCTATTTTTTTTTTTTTTGTTAGTTTTTTTTTTGTTTCTTCTTCATCTTCTCTGAAATGGAAACGTCAAACAAATATAAAAATCAAGAAATGATTTAAGAAGAAGAAAAGGAACACCACTTCAATATTTTGTTTATTTAACTACTCGTAAATATAATATGAAACAACTTAACGCCGTTGTAAACTAATTGATAACAATAATATTTATAAAATAATTTTCTTTATTCATCATTAGCACTTCCAATATCAAAGTAATTTATCCGGTATATTTGATCAGCAATCCGTTTTTTTTTTTTTATAAATTGAAGATTAGTTAATTTTTTTTCGCTAGAAAATGCTTTTTTTATTTGGTTCAAATCAATCAATAATTTTTGTTTTATTTTATCTTTAACCGACCATAGAAGTTTCAATTATATGAATTAGGAAGGTAAATTTTCAGATTATATTGTTTTGAAATCTCTGAGGTCCACAATATTTAAGGCATATAGTTATGCGTATAGTGCACTGCGATGTCACAGAATATCCTTACTATGTCGTATTCCGAAATGGGCCACAATATCCAATTAATATTTATTATACGCACTGCATGTTACTGACAAATTTAAATATTTGAAGTTATCATAACAAGCAGCACAATCAATATACAACTTCGAATTCAGTATGGTTGGATCAAGTGAAGATTGGTGTCCGCGGTTTTATGTGACAGAAAAATGCCGAAAATAAATTAAAAAACTGAATATATGACTGGCAATGACATATGGATCTAAATGTTGAGCTATTGAAAGAGATCATAAACATATTACACATCAACTGAGATGAAAATGTTGAATTTTGTGGCAGTTTAAAATTACTAATATAATTCCACATAGTCAATGTTGATACTGATTTGTGTCAAATTCCTATTTCTGATAAATTATCATTATACGACGAACGAACAAATTTTATTCACCCTTATTTTATCTGAAATTCAATTTCTTCTTTTACTTATTATCAATCATCACTATCAAAAAACTGCCAGTATCATTAGTAGATCATTTTCTATATGACATATTCTGAATTAAATGGGATATTGGTATAACAGCGAAGTTAGGTACTTATTGAGAATGCTTTTGGAGTTTATCGGACAATAGTTTGAACAATTCGATAGAGTGATGTGTAAATCTTCCAAATTTGTTGTTGATATATTTATACAATACAATTCTACGAATAAGACATTAAACTCATATTTTTGGTCACGATCACACATCATACAATTGACGACTACGTTGATCGTATTTACGATGGACCACCGGAACGTAAATAAAAGTTGAGCAACTTCAAGTTGTTGGTCGGGTCACTCCATTACTCCATATTTAATACCTGTCGAGAATAATGATGTTATATAATACTCCTTGTTAAGTTTAACAACGTCATATAATGAAGTTATTTTTTTTTATTTGACTTATCAAATCAGTAACATTACCTTAACTATACTAGTATATATACGAGTATACATTCATAAACCTTTTTTTATTTTGTTTTTTTGCAGTTATTTGATTAAATAAAAATTAGACTCCTTCAAACGCACCCTTAGGCGTTTTATTTGTGCAAATATTTGAAAACAATAGGCGGCCGAAAAATTATTTATTAATACATGGTTGATTGATCAATTTATTATTATTTTTTATATATAAAACAAATGATTAATTTCAACAAATGTTTTTCTTTTAATTTTCTAAATTTTTACGGTTTTTAATTTTATTGTTATTGATTGTTGAATTAGTAGGACATGATTGGTTCTTTTATGGAAATCTGGTAGATTTTTTTATTGTTTAAAATTATGTCTGCATAAAATAGAATTTTACACAATTCAATTGCAACGAAAATTTATAAGGGTTAACGAATATACATATTTTTTTTATGCGAAAACATAAATTCATTTACATATGGTTATGTAGATTCAATTTTAACATTAACCACTCTAATATTAGCGACATCCATGTGGTTAGATTATAGTTAATTATCATCATCAAGATAGGTGAAAATGCGAGTATTAATTCAAGACAAAAAACACCCAAAATACTCAGAGTCGTAAGCCTTTCAAAAATCACTATATCATCAACAAAATTCAAATAATTAAACAGCTTTGCTGATTCCGTTTCGTCGGAGACTGGAGGTAAAACTTAAGCAATGGTTATACCCTTATTGTATTTGGCAATATATGTCAAACACAAAATCCACTTCAATTTAAAATACTGATAATTTACATTGTCACACTTCATCCGCAAATGGCACTCAATATTTTGTTTTCAAACAACAAAACACAAAAAGTCTACCTATCAAAGACCCACATGTATCCACGATGCCGATATATTTCCTAGTACTTAACATACATCGATAAACATAATACCACTAACTGTGGAAGCTACTAAACAGCATTATGGTTGTGATAAATATAAATGTTTTAAAGAAAAAATATAATGAGAGGAAAACAAAAGATTTTCAACTAAAAGATCTGTTCGTAACTTTATCACATCTAACACCTTAAATGCCAATGTTGCTGGATAAAGCACAAATCAGTCTCGTATCATGAACACAACCAGATCTTCACTTACAAGTCATGACAAGAATTTGTTCTTTTTTTATTATCTAATAAAACTCAATTGTTATATTAGAATGCATGAACATCTTTGCATACGATCTCTTCAATCTTGCATACAAATATGTAATTTTTTATCATACTTATATATAAAATGAGAATTCTGAATGTCGACAGTAACTAATTTTCCGATCAAAACAAAACTGAATGCAGAAGAAAACACGAAATAAATTGGGTAGCGTTCATATTGAATTAAATGAATGGAAAAAAAATAATACCCCATGCATAATCATCCTGAATTGATCTTTAATAGTCCATCAAATTAAATTTCTGACTTTCCTGAAATTAATGTTTATTGTATAATCACATACATTATCTGCAAAATATCATCAACCTGAACTAATTGTTACTTCATCACGAATGTCATATCAGTATGTTCTGATTTCATATATGTGTGCTTTAATCATCAATACCTCACTGGTATTGGCATTGTTATGATTATTTAAATAATCTACTAATTTGTAAAGTGTTTTTATTTTATGCATTAAACCGAAATTCATGATAGAAAATGTTAGTGTCAATATGAATGTGTCTCTATATATATGCATTATGAATTATCAAGTGAAAATCCATATACTGTCGTGATAGAAAACAAAAGAATGTTCCACTTGAGCTTCCATGTTGGAAGACTTCATAGACATAATTTACAAAATACAACCCCAATCCTGCAATACCAAATAAGGTCAATTTATTGTATCTTCTTTTCCATAAATACAAATGAATTGTTGAAAATTTCTCTTTTGTTTTTCATTAATTTTTTTTTTTAAACATTTTTTTTTTATTTATTCTTTATAAACAACATTGTGAACATTGTCATGGCATGAAGATTTTTAATAAAAAAAAAACACAGTTTGAAGAGGTGTTTTATTTTTACTAGACAAAAATTATGTATTCCCTCGATAATACATATATTCATAATATACAGCATATGCTATACATAATAATATATAGTCTATATGTTCTATATCAACTTGATATATTTTCCAAGTGCCTAGTGTTTCCGGTAAAAGATGAGATTCTTCATACAAGCCAAACAAAAGGAAAAGCATAAAAATATAGCTTGTTAAGGTTTTTATTTGTATATAAAATATATCTTCATGGCTAATTGTTATTGGTTGTGCATTTATGCAATGTTTCAGGAAAAAACAAAAAACTTAAAACATTATCCTTTATTATGGCAATATATCAGATATGGGTGACGAATGGAGTGGTCGACTGTCATCGAAGTTACTCAACCCATCTTTACCTCAACGCAGTGATACCGGTGACGTTTTATCACGATATATGACAGTATTGGCATGTGATCGTGACTTAAAAAAATTGTGTTCCATAAATGACCAGATATTGTCATAATTTCAACATTTTATACTAAATACTAAAATTTCTTAATTATATACCAATTACAAACTTTAACTTTCTAGAGAAAATCCATCCATTCCAATAATAATATAATATTTAAATTTACATTCAAAAACTACTTTCTTATATAATAAATTAAATTATAAAAAGTTACACTCATTTAGAATACTGCACATCCATCCCTAGATGTTTATAGTATTAATATTGGATAAAAAAAAAGAGTAATGTGTGGTGGTTACTACTGCTGAAGGGGATGATTTGGTATATTGAGCTGATAAAAATTACTATTTAAAAACCATAATATTATGGATGTGGAGTAATTAAATAAACTACCATGATGTGGAGTAATTAAATAAACACACCATGACTACAACGAAATGATTTCAATATGCATAAAGTAAATAGTGATGCGAATTGAATTGGATATGTGATTTTTTTTATCGTTTTTCAAATAATCTCTGGACTTCTTGATCGGTTCTTATTGATGTTCATAGGTACCGAGACATGATATTTGTCTAGAGCCTAGGTGGTTATGTATCTTTTCTGTATGATATTATCTATATATAAATGATATATCATAAGCATTTGAAATTGATATGTGCACTATAATTCCTCATATTACAATTCGATATTTTGTTAAGTGTTTCACAGCAGACTAGTGTCATTTTTAGATCTTGGATTATAGTTTGTTAATAAACCGTTATTAGACGATATGTCCCGGCCAGATGGTAGTTCACATTCATTGGGTTTTTAAATCTATAAATATATGTAGTGTGGACAATCGCGGAGTCCCTGATTTTTTCATTCACACATAGTTTATAGATTAAGTTTAATGATGTCAACTACAGTTTGTAAAAATTTTTAGATTAGCAAAGCGTATACCTAGATTGAATTAGACTTACACTCCAAAGGACCGTTCGGTTAGATTGTCAGACTGAAAGTGGCACTCAATTCTTAAATCTTGAGCCACACATTTTTTTCCGTTTAAGCATTGTTCTAATATTTCCGGTTCTAAATCGTCGTATTCGCATTAGATTCGAGGTCCTTTGTTAACGTTTCTCGTGCAATTCATTGATTGCTTAACTGTAGTATCAAACTACGTTATCGGTGGTCACCACATGAATGTATTAGATGCACAATTCACGTCTGTGATTGGTCCTAACCCATACCAGAAGGCTTTTATGTAATAATTACTAAATACAGAAGCACTCATTACTATTAATTTATATCACTAACTCGAGGTGTTTCAGTGATATTGCAAGTTTTGTTGACAAAATGATGATCAACATATCTATTTACATTGAGCGCATCTGATTTTCCCAGTAGGGAGATATCAATACGAAAATATGCAAAAGGGCAAAGTAGGATAATATATAGAGAATTCAGGATAGCGTCTAGGATAAAAGGCACTGAAATTTTTGCAATTCACATGGCACATGTATTAGAATGTCATCAGTGTATTCGATTGATTTGTTATGCAGGTCAATTGAATTTAAAAATGTATGCAATCAGTATGCAATCGTTCCATCCATGTCTGGCTTTCATATAATATTCGATAATTTGTAACATTTTCTAGAAGTATTGGCACTTTCAATGATTTCCCGTATATATATGTACTCGTACACTTTATTCCATAGTACTCACATGGACAGATTGGGCGAAGCCTTTCAAATGCAATTTCTGTTATATTTCAGTACTTTTATTCATAAATTATTGATAAAAGTTTTGTTAGATTATGCAAAATACTTGTATAAATTGTTATGTACTGTAAAACATTATACGACTATATAAAGTTCGTAGAAAGTATTAACTTATATTGAATTTAATATCAAATGCAAATTTGATATAAATAAATGAATGTTAATAATCCTTTTAAGAAAATATTATTCTTATAAGTTAATAATTCTATTGAGATATCAAATTATTTACAAGTAATTTTAAATAAAAGGATATTGAATGAAGCCTTATACAATTTACATAGGTTATATTATATATGATAATGAGATATTATATGATAACGTATTTATTTATATTCAAGTATAATCCTTTATAAATAAGACGTTAAATATTTGCATAATATACTATAAAAAGTTAAGCTTATAAAATATTGGAGCCAATAAACTATAACCTAATAATGCACTATCATATGCCATATACCATCTACGAACGCATATACTGTCCGAAAAGTGTTACAGAAAGGAATGTAGAGTTCAATCAAGCAATGACGGTGTTTGATTTCAAATGAGACGCAGTACATTAACAGTATTAATTGACAGTAAATTAACGTAAAGATCAGACTTAGTTTCACACCTTGTAGATCGTATACGGATCACATAAACACATTAAGAATCATATAGTCCAATGATTGGGTCGATTTTATACAATCATGCTGTGGCAGCATTATTCGTGTTATTATGTTCAACAAATCTTGGAAGCTTTGAAATAACGTTTGAATTGATGAACATTATCAGCTACCTTTAAGAGGCACGCAGTGTAAAATCTTAATTGATGAATATAGAGGTGTTTAACAGAGATGCATTTTGTCATCAAACTTATTCCTACTTGTCACAGGTTAGGTCGTAACAAAGATGAAAAGTTGAACAATCTGCGAAGATATTTCCCTTTGTCGCCGATAAACGTCAGCAGTGTCTAATATAATATTGAAAAATATCAATCCATTTAACTAAAATTTTAGAATTGAACAATTCGGCTGCATAGTTTTTTGGCGATATATTCTTCATCTATTCGACAAATACAACAGCTATCCTGTTTTTTTAAGTCAGAAATTAGCATATGCATTTGTGATTGAGTTACCAGTAACCACCAAGTTCAATAAAATTACCATGATGGTAGTCGATGTATCCGTTCATCATCTAACAAATACAACATCGATTAGAAAATTATATCAACTCAATTAATAAGTTGTTTAATTACACATATCAGCATAATGGTGCATACTATCTTTTATTTGTTTATTCGCTTCGTTAATAAGTGGAACAACAACACATAATATAAGGACAGCTTTTAGATTGGTTAAGTATAATATACCGAATATGATTATCCTTCACTCTTCTACTCATCAAATTTCCATTATTATTTTAAGAATCCTGTGAAAATAATTTAAAATTGTTTTGCCATGTGATATAAACCAATTAATATAGCCAATTGACTTTTGAAAATTCACAATTTTTTTCAGTAAGGAATAAAATTAAAAAATTCCCATTCCCAAGCAATTTCACGTATATTCATCCCCTCACCTTTCCATTTAAACTCTTGCTTGTTGTATGTGCTTGTATGTACAGCAAAATAAATAGTGAAATTCTAAAATATCAAATCAATTCGATTGTTTTTTTCTTCTATTCGAAAGTTATATAAAAAAAAAAAAGAAGGTATATTGAAAGTCAAAAATATTACTCAAATTAATTCCAATTTTTTTTTATTGAACAAAACAAAACTCCTTTAATCTGACCATCAATATTGGGCATTAATATTTTCTAAAAACATTTAAATATAAAAAATTAAAATGAATGCTGTCGCTCTCGTTAAGACCATCCAAATGGAAAATTCTTTTGTATTTGATCAGCAGTGGTCGGAGAATCGATTTCAATTTTAAAGAAGAAAAATCGTCAATTGGAAAAATATTGAATGATTGTTTGCAATTTTATTTCTTTGTTTATTATATACTCACCCTAGTTTTCAATTATTTTTTTTTATATTTTAGTTTTATTCTTTCTCATTAGTTTTTCTTTTATGGTTTCCACGGAAAAAAAAATGATTTTACTATTTTGTTTTTGAAAAAAAATATACTGACTTCGGTATTTGAAATGAATGATTTTTCACAAATAAACAACGTAAAATTGGTTATAATAAAAAACATTAATTTAGTATAAAAATTTCGATTAATATTTTTGATCTAGATTGTTCTAGATCAATAAGATCAGGTATCTGTTCTAGATTAATAAGATCAGGAATCCTGCGATTGCAATAATAAAACAATGGTTGTTGCTTATAAATAATGTCAATTATTTTATTATTATTTGTTAAGTTCTGAAACTGATGTGCCTAAAATATGCTTCTAATTTTAATAATGGAATTTTATCTGATGATAGTGATTGGAGGACATCCTTGTCGATAGTATATCACATAGAAATTTAGGATTTTCATAAGTAAATGATAAATGTTCAGTAAGTGAATCTTGATATTTTTATTGACTTTATCAGATTAATTAAAAATTACTTTTCCTCCAATTTTAATTTCTGTGTAAATAGAATTATTGACATTGAACAGCTACGTATGATGCCTTTATTGTTCGCCAGATTCTATGATGACATAAATGTTTCTAGGCGATCGAACACCTGATAAATTTTATCTAAATTCAATTTTACATTCTCTATAAAAAAAATGCATTTATAAGTAAATTTATGTAATGCAAGGATTATGCGTCAGAATAATTTTTGAACACATTTTCTTTGTCGCCAATTTTCATTTCTGTTAGTTTCTGATCTACATGCACGTCTTAATGTCTATGAGTCTGTTCACGTGCTCCTAGTAAATTTTATGTAAAAATACCGTTTCGCATTCCTTCAAGCCATGAAACCAGCATTAAAGAAACAATTAATTTAAAATTTTGTAGTAATTTGATCAAATTCAGGCATTTTATGTTGTATTGCTTCAATTAGTTTGAAATTTTTATTGTGTTTTCAGGAAATTGAATAAGAAATGGTTTTAATTGTAATAATCAATTCTTTTTTGATATGAACTTCAAATATGTAAATTATGAGAAAAAAAAAACTAGAATTTAATCACATATTTTTTCTCGGTAATTAAGTCCAGTTTTCAGTAGAAATTTTGCAAAGTAATTTATACAATTTTAATCAAGATTTATAAATAAGGAAAAAAGGCACTCTTATCAAATACATTAAATCCAAATACAAAATAGCACACACTTTTAATGGAACATGGGCTATTTGGGATTATCTAAGGTGTGTGAAAGTATGCTGTTTTGCGGTATAATTTTATTTTAGAGACCTGTACGTTGTAGTTTTTCTTTGTTTTTTTTCAATTCTAACCCATTTAAGAATTTATCGCATTGAAAATGGCCAAATGTCAGCAAGGTTACTCAATCTCTACGCGATATCATCACCGATATATGTCAATAATAGCTTGTGATCGATATTAAAAAATTGATGTTAAATCATGTTTGACAACTTTGTTGAAATATATCTCAACGACAACATAAACTATAGTTTATGCATTTATGCATTTATGCACCACTCTACTGAAATATTCAAATGTATACAACCGAACAATTATAATTTGATCGTATTATATTATTGATATTGTGATATTGTCAATTGAATTATTTCTAATTTAAATGACATGTTCGATGTTAGATAACAGTTTGTGTTGTAATGAAAATAACAATTTCAAATACGTAATTAGGATCGAGCGATGAGCACAGTGTTTACATGCCGTATGATCGCTAATCATTTCTGGAATTCATATATTATATATAATAAGCCAACAATAATATAACCATTAAACAGCATTTAAATATAATTAGATATGCTCGTTTTCTCAATAAAAAAAAAACCATATTAATGGAAAACTATAACAGTAGTAATCTTAAGAATCAATCCATCAGGGTAGAAAACCTACTGTTGATTTCTGAAAAATCAACAAAACGTACGTAGGATATACAACACAAATAATTGTATATATTACTTTTTAATGTTGCACAAATAAGAGGATGAAAATTGTCGTTAGTGACTACGGGGTGCAGATTTTTTTCTTTTTTTTTGTTTTTTTGTGTGCTTCATTGAATGAAGAAAACTAAAATCTAGACCAATATGGGGTATTTATTTACTTCTAAATTTATTCTTTACTTTAAGTTGAAAAATTTTGGGATTTTTTCATGTTTCTTTTTTCTTATTCTTCCTTTTTTTGGTTCTGGTAGTTTTTAAGTTTTTAAAACTAAGTATTTATTTGTATAAATAATCTCTCATATATAAAGTTAGTTGGGCAATAAAATGTTTTTTTTTTTTTTGAAGTCCTGACCCGTCTGTGATTTATAGACGTTATAAAACGATAAAAATTTATTTCATGTTGTAATGAACTGAGCATAGAAATAAGAAAATGCATGTAAACATGTTGTAAATTATTTTGATAGTACAAATATGTGACACATTGATGAATTATTTACGGAGATTTTAACAAAACATTTGGCCAAAACAATAGGTAGCTCTTTTTGCATCCAAAAGTTTTCTTATTTTTTCCTATGGATTCGTCAAAATATGCTATACAAATTATTTAAAATATTTTTGGAAATCTTTAAGAAGTTGTTTATGATCACTGCTGAGCACTATAATTTAAATAATGTGTTTTTTTTTCGTCTTTGCTAGAACCATATGATATTCCATGGGATTAGACTTATTTATGCGCATTTATGTGAACAATGAATAAAAATTTAAAAATGATGAAATTTTGATTATTCTCATGTATTAATTGATTGAAAATTTGTCGTCATATCATCAGCTTTCATAACAATAAATGGCAATCGCTAGTTGATCCATTGACTATTCAAATTGGTAAATTGGTGTTTGTTGGCGAGATTCTCCATTTCCACAAATAAAACAAATGTATCTATTAGGTGTATAACTTATTTCGTGCTGCTTTTTTTCAAAATTTGAACGTTTATTTAAGAAAAACATGTACAATAGTATTATTCAAAGTATTCTCCATCGCCAG
>JANSTX010021628.1:0-15932 GCA_027564355.1 Penthetria funebris
AATGTTTCAAAAGAACTTTTATCGTTAGCTTTCAGTGCTAGAAAATCGTACGATAATTATCTAGAATCTGAAAGATTAAAAGAAGAACAAAAGAAAATAGACGAGAAACGAAGGAAAGAAATAACTATAATCGAGCAGGAAATTGCAGCAACAATATCAAACATAAATGAAAAGAAATTAAATCACTTTTTTACTATTTTCCCAATTTTCCTTCACTTTTTCCCTTTTTTAAAGTACACACTTAAGTGGCAGCCCTGCAATTGTAATCATTTTATAAACTATGCTAAATAATGAAATCTTGACAATGCCTAGCAAAGAAAAAATTTCTGCTTCTCTATGACAATTCAACGTAACTTATTCCTATTTAGTTTTGGATACCTGTGACTTTTTTATCCTGTTTCCAAATTTAGCCAATTTTCATTTATAAAATCAATTCCTTGGTTTATATATCTACATTGGTGTACCGTATAATTCTAGCAGAATTTAATTTGAATATCCCGACAATATTATTTAAAATATCGGTATTTAAAACAATGATTATAATTTATTTAGATATTCATTCAAAATTTTGTTTTCTAAAAGTAAATGCTGTTCCTTTTTAAAAGTATTAAAAAAAAAAATTTAATTTGGTTTAAAATTTAGACATATTCACTTGTATATATAATCTATAAATCGAAAATCCTTTCCATGAATTGTCTATTTTTCTAAAATCTATCTACTATAGGATGAATAATATAAAGTAATCCTTAATCACACATTTGAATCCTGAAAAGTAGAAAAGAAAATTTGCAAAAGATGCGAGATAATCTAAATTTTCTAATTATTTGTTGCTATTTTTTTTTTATTCTCTTATTTATCTTAAAACTATTTGTTAAAATTACATTTTTTGTTTGCAGTTTTTTTTTTCCTCATTTTTTTTGCATTTTAAAACACTTACGCATTTTATTCTTTGTCTAGACATCACATAATCTGTCGAAAAGGTTTAATATATAAAAGGTGTATATCGGGATGAGGTATAGAATGTTATTGCCATCAATCCTTTGGATATATGCTTAGAAAATGCTTATTTCCGTATTCTTAGAAAAATATTGTTGTATCGTTTAGATTTTCGTTGATAATAGACTTTAAAATTGTCTCAAATAATTATCGTCTTTTAGATAAAATCAGAAGATTACAATTTAAAATAATCCTTACTATATTTGTGCATTTGAATTTAGTTAGGGATATTTTAATTCTTATTTATATAAATGTAAAACCAATAATGTAAGTGAACAGCATAGTTAATTATTATTTTCTGTTTGGATAAATAATAAAAAATGTATTTTTTTTCTCGGTACATGTCCTTTTACCATATCAATTTCGATAATTTAGACATGAAAGAAATGGAATTTACAGCTAATTTTAAGGAATTTAATTTAAATATTAGTAATTTTCTATACAAGTGGAATGGATTAAAGTAAAGAATAAATTGGAAACTTTTTTTTTTTTTTGTGTTCAGTCAAAACAGTAAAAATATACGACTATCTTAAAAGCATAATTCAAAACATAATTTTCATATAAACTTAATGGAAAGTACATTCGTATAAGTATATTATGTACGCCGGTTTCAGATGATTGCAACACAGTGCATTTTGCATGAAGTGACACATACATTTTATCAATTGAACAAAATGTACAGGCTAATTTAATGATATGTACATAATTTGAAAAATAGTAGTGGAAAAAATGACAGGAGGTTAAAGTTTCTAATATTTTAGAATTTATTAGGCAATACATACTTCCAAAATGCATGACAAGTTGTCGTGATGTCGAATGGAGTGTTCCAGTCATCACAAATTTTGGTTAACATAAATTATCAAATTAGGATTTGTGAACATTATTTGGTCTTTTTTCAACGCAATATCTATCGGAACAAACTGCAGTGGGTGTCAACAATCATTGAGATGGACATTCATTGCTGTTCCTTAACTTCACCATTGAATTCTGAAATCTTTGCTGGAAAAAGTAATACGAATATAGTATTATTAATTTTTCATTTATTCAATTATCATTTGAAATTTCATCAAATTTCGTTCTATCGATTTTTCTATATTATACTTGTATATCATTTAATACGTACATATCCTTTTACATAAATAGACACATGTGTTTTTTTTTAATTGGATACCACACAACAACACATGAATTCGAAATATAAATGTTTATACATAAATATCCAGAAGTCAATACGAACAATTAAAAATATTAAACGTGTCCTTAAAAATCCCAAATGATTTACATTAATAATTCGATGTCCTTGAATAAATTAAAAGTTTCATGTTGAAATAACAGTCTTTAAATTCTATTTCTTGTAAACAAAATGTAAATATAATTTGATATATCGCATGCATTCGAGTGTACAAACTCGTATATATACGCAAGCAATGTTAATGTGATGACAATAAAAAGGATGAATATGTTTGTGATTTTTCAAGTACCTAAGCCAAAATATTCTTAAATTTATCCTTTTTTTAACTTGAGAATTCCATTAGAGAATTTTTCTGAATTCTATAAAATTTGTGAAGTTCAACATATGGCAGGCACACACACAAACTATACACAAAAGTCATGTATAGAAAATTGAAAAAGATTTTAACAGCATAATATATAGAAATGGACGAATTTAGGCTATATGGAGTTCTTCGATATTTTCAAGGATTATTAAGCGAATATTTTAAATGTTTATTGATAAACAACTGCAAAAGAATTTTCACATTCTATTTACAACAAAGAAAAAAATAATAATTTATGAAGGAGTGTATTTATGTAAAATAGTTCTAGACAGATATAATTTTATTTATATGAATATTTTGGAGTTATTTTTCAATCGATTTTTTTTATGAAATACTAGAATTAGTATGTAGTGTGACCAAGAATTATTCATTTACATGCCCCTATTAATGAAATGAAGGACATTGTCATTTATGTTATTAATTGATCCAAATATGTAATGTCATAAGTAATTATATATATCTTAATTACTTATCATATTATATGTTTTTCGATTTTATTATTAAATGTTGTCTATGGTCAACAGAGGTTCTGACGAACTGATGATGTGATGATGATAATGATAATGATGGATGGTGATGACGAATTTCAGACCAATAAATATTTGACTTGATATAGCTTTTGTAAAATGTCTGTTTTTTCCATCCATTATATGTAGTGGTGGTACTGTACCATATTCAGTATAATATCTATAATATCAAAAATTATATGGAATACTGCTTACCAACCTAGACTATTGGCAACAGATTGGTTTCAGAAGAACTTTGGAATTCCATTGGCACATCTTGTCTTTTTACTTTTATCGCTTATTTTTGAATTTTTTATGTTAATAATATATCATTTGATGAATTTCTAACATTTTTTTTTAAGTGACTCTATTTTTGTCAATTCATCGATATTTTTATCTTAGTATTTTAAATGTAGAATATAACTCGATACTATCGAAAAAAACTTGTGATATTACTGTGATTTCAGCATCACTTTTATTTGCCTAAGATGCGCAAAGACTTTCTATTTCTAACCGTTTCCGAGACATTTGCAATTTAAATAAAATTGATCTTCTAAAGATTATGAAATCCTGATACAAATGAAATGTACCAATATTTTTCATCTGAAACAAAAATTGCAATGTCTCGTTAATGGTTAGAGATAGGGGCATGTTCTAAACGTTAAAATACAACGATTAGTCTAAAAAATCGAGAAAACTCGTGATATTACTGTGCGCAACGACTTTCTACACAAAACTATATCTCTAAACGTTTTGCATGGGTTTTGAGTTCTGAGTTCTGAATTATGTTCGTCTAGTAGGTGTGGTGATTTCTGAATAATTTGTATGAATAGGTTCGTTGACACACGTCGTTTCATTACGAATATTTTATTTCATCTTTTTCCGTTGCTTGATACGCATTTGTTGATCTTCAGATATTTTCTTGTTTATGGATAGATTGGTGGATGTGTGTTGATGTTTTGTGATGATCTTCAGATATTTTGTTGTTTTTCTTCATTTTTTTATTGAGTTGAAAAATAATTTCTATGTTCCTGCTCACCTGTTACAAATTTTATGATTAATATTTTATTATTGCTTAAAAATGTAGTATTTTAAAATGGTAATGGGTTATGAATTCCTAATACAAATGGTGATTTGCGATGAAAAGCGACATATTTTTCATACTCACATTTAAAATTATTGTTTGCGTTTTGAGATCTGAATTATGCTCGCCTGGTAGGTGTGTTAATTTATGGATTAAATAATTTTATGGTGTCTGTTTCGGTATGAAAATTTTATTTCATCTTTTTCTGCTCGCTTGTTACGCGTTTGTTGATTTTGTGAGGACGTGGAGGAGTTTTTCGTAATTTTTATGTATTTTAGGATGGATTTATGTGTAAATATCATATTTCTTATTATTACCATCAAATCAGTAATTTAGTTTATTGTTGAATGTTTCCTTGTCATAAGACAATGATTGCCACGTTATTGCGTAACTCTGAAGTATTGTTACTGATTTTATGCCCTCTAATTTCTACGATTTTGTTTTGCACTTTGCAAGTCATATACACACGGAACCAAATTTGTTTCTTCAGTATTTATTTCTGAATGTTCATATATTACTAAAAATCAACGTTAATTTCTATTACAAGTATAATTACAATTAATTAAAATTATGGTCAGTTGTATATTTATTCTGATTCAGATCTGATACAAATTATGTGGTACCTTTCAAGCAAATCAGTAGTTATGTTAAATTGTTATAAACTGATTAGACTTTTAATTTAATTTTTTATTTTATTTAACTTATAACTCTCCTTTGATTGTTTGATCTTGGAATATTTTACTATACCATCATAAGATCAATAGTATCCGAAAACAGATATTTTATGACTGTTTATAAGACAAGAAAAACCTTCGAAATACAGAATGTTCCCAACACTACACTCATATACTTAATATTCGTGTGTGGTGCATATATACATTTTATAAATAAAATTATGTACTCGTACTCGTCGTATTGGAATTGAATTGGTAGATTATTTTGTTTATTTTTTTTTTTGTCTTCAAGAAAATTGATTAATGATTAACATTGGAAACACTTCTTGAAAAAGAATAAAAAAAATGTATGAGGGTTTGGTCAATGATTCAGAAAATTAAATTACTCATTGACAGTTGTCAGAAATGTACAATACCTATAAATTGTAAATTTTAAGAATAATTACATTTGATTCCAAAGTCCTATGTACGACACGCATATTTAATATTTTTAACTCCTTTATGGTGATTGAATAATTGCTTAATTTTTTCGTCCATTATAAATTGATTGTCATGCCAAAAAATATATATTTGCATTTTGATTTTTTCGAATTTTCAATGTCTCAGGGAATTGCATTTTATATGCATATCATCATCATATTGATCTTTTTTCTCACTAGGATACATTAGGACATAAAAACAAAATCACATTAATCATATATTTAGTCTAATCCAAATTTGAAAGAAAAACATGGCAACCTTTAAATGATGAATTTTTTAAAAGTATATTGTCGTGGATTCATCGTTTCCTAACTGTCCATTTCCACCTCATTGATTAGCACTCAAATCAATTGCATTGAATTGCTATGCAGCGAGGATAAAAAATATGTATTACATTCTGAATATCATCCCATTGGTACATTTATACGTATTCCATTTACAATATTCCCTTAATTTATCATCGGTATCATCATCTTGACATTTATTTCACGAAAAGACGACCACCAACAAGACATTTATTTATAGTCAAAATAAAGATTGGAATACGAAAATATGATTATTAAATGTATAAAATTATGTTGACTGCCACACCCTACTTACCATTCCGAACACCACTTTTGTATGCGTCATCCCACATCTGTGTTAATCTGCGATCTATATACTACACTTGTCGCTCTATAGTTTCAATCGCATGTACATCTCTATTTGTGCCAACAGACATATATCGTCTTTCATTAATTTAGACCGTATGCCATAGATATCGAGAATTATCCACATCATAATACGATTAATAATGTGAAATTTAAAGTTGTCTATGTAAAGTATGTCTATTAACACAAAACACAAAATAGTTTTGCGGTTCATGTGTGGAAAGTGGGCGGAAGATTGGAATGCAAGATTCTGTCAATATTTGATGCTTAACGTGTTAATGTGATCTCCGTACACCATCTACAAGGTTTAGAATTCAATCGGTTCTTTACGAATACTTGGTTTCAAGACAAAATTGATGTTATCATATATAAATATGTGTTGTTGATTTTCTATTTTATGTGTCTTTTACAGTATTTTATTGCCATATAATGACATAGGAGTATATCAGGTGAATATTTTGGATCGTGAAGCCCAATTCATCCAATTTTTTCTGTATTTTCCATCATGAATTCGATGGTGCATTGTCATGAGCAGTAATTTTATTTATTCAAATTGCTCAATAATATTGCATAATGTTAATCTGTGATGGTTGTACCCTTCTCAAGATAGTTGATGAATATTATGCCTTGGACATCCCAAAATACAGTGTCCATCATAACCTAACCAGTTGATGGAACAGTTTTCGTTTAAAATAACATATAAACAAAAGAAGTTGTTATTAGTGAATGCATAGACGACATTATTCTAAACAATTGTCCCCCTGCGTATGACCAGAAATTGATCGAAAAAACTCGTATTTTGTTTTTAATTATAATAATTCGAATCGATTTTGCACAAAACGAACTTCTTCACTACTTAAAATGCATCCGTTTTCCCTACTTTCATTACACTGAATCTGACAACCTCAGAATGTCGAGTTTATGTCTCTTGCCTGTGTAACCTGAAGGTACTTTGTTCAACTATGGTTCAAACATTCTAGAATCTGAATCGTGCCAAAAGTGATCGTTATATTTCTGTTAAATTCGACACTGTTTGTAGATGTTTACCGTGTAATTAAAAAGTTCGATTTATAGGCCTACCTGTCTAGGTTGAAGGAATTGATCATAGTTTCTCTATTGATGTTCAACCACACCCTTGTGCTTAGTATTTTAAATGGTTGATAATTTAAAAAATTTGGTACTGATTGTCACCTTTTTGTGGTATACATTTACCACCAGATCAGGTATTCAGCATATCCAAATGATTAATCCTAACGTATACAGTTTGTATATTTGTATAATAATTAATAGATGAAATATGTAATTATTTAAGATAATTGTTAATCTCTGTATCTGTCGTGAAGAAAGATACAGAACAAAATTTTCAATAATTTCAACAGTTTTGTATTTACTGTCATTGCATATTTTTCTGTGGCATGTCAAGTTTATATGATTATTATCATCATCATGATCGCGTACATATTAATTCATGAAAATTTCAATTTTTAATTGAAATTATTTTAATTTTAATCTATTTATTTAATATAAATTTCTATAATTTTCTTATGTTGATATTTCTCACCTATAGTAATATTTAGATACGACACTATTAATGCATTTAAAGTTTTCTCGTTATTTTTTTTTTAATTTTATTCCTAATCCTCATCATGTAATCATTATCTTGTCATAACTTCAGCTTAATTGATTCTTAGGTCGTAGCTTATTTAAATTTTTAATTTTATTGAAAATATAATATTCTAATCCTGACATTAATCAGTATTTTTCCTTTGTTTGATCGAAAATTTTCCCTTTATGGCATTGAAAAAAAAATTAACGTAAAAAAAATATATGATATACTCTTCTTGACTATTCTTAAAGAGTATCGGTGTGGATGGATAGACCCATAGATTTAAGCGTTGGTAGATTTTTTTTTTTTTGCTTTTTTAAATTCTTGTTAGAAATACTATACTTTTGGCTATAAGTCTAGTATTTCAAGTCTAAATAAAATGCTTGTATATATTAAAAATAAGAATAATTTATTATGAAAACAATTCATTATTTTATATGTTTTTAATTAAAATTATTCATATATGAATTTCTATCCTCATAAATATCTATTGCTTTTACTACTGGTTGGTTACCTCCATAACTTTTTTTTTTAATTGTTTTTTTTTTTAAATTTAATCCAAATTTTATTATTATTTTTTATTTATTGAATTTTAATTTCTTCGTTTAATTAAATGGTTCATTCACATTTGATGTTTCAGTGGTATATTAAGTGATGTAATTTACATTTGATTTCAGCTCCTAATATTTAATATCCAAATGGAAATATTGATCTACTATGAGTTTATACGATATTTAATTCTTATTTCTCATATCCTTAACCATAAATGTACCTAACTGGAGTAAGAATATTGTACAATGTTCCAAATACCTGAATCATAACGTTTTATTAATTTTATGTAATTTCAATGGCAAAATGCATATAAAAGATTTTTTTTTTTTAATCCAATCATATTATATTTACCCATGTCATACCCGAAAAAAAAAAAAAAAGAAAAGAAGAATCAAAAACGTTTACTAAAATATGTCTTTTTACTAGGAATCATAAATTGACATACCTTAAAATATACAAATACGACACATACGACAACGGGTATGTATCACGCCATTTGATTTTATTTGTATACTTTGAATTTCTTTGAAATGTATATCGGGGATCTTCAGGATCGAATAATAATACAAATTTTATATGTATTTTATGTATTCGGTATACTATTTCAGGACGACTGGATTATAATAAGAATTGCTATTTTTATGTTTAATGATTTGTATAAAGAGACTATTCATATAAATTTATGTGGTTAAGGATATATATATGATGTACTCGTATATATGAATTTTTGTTACCTTTTTCAATGAAATAATATTGATTTAATAGTATAAACATAAAAATAAATATGATTGAATAAAAGGAAGTTTAAAATAAACAGTAAATAATGAAATTTAATGTTTAAGGACGTGCATTTTTCTTGCTTGTCAATCATCTTAAAGAAATTTATTTAATGTACCATTTGAGAATGACATGCATTAATAGGTCAATGTCAATGTAAAAAAAAAACCAAACTGATGGTGTTGCATTATTATGCAACATACCGACGAAAAACCTACAAATTTTATCTAAACATTACATTCCCTACTACAAATGTATGGAACTGCGTAAAAGGACATACACTCCCAAATATCATAAAATAATGGAAAATTAAGTTCAATAATTACCGAAAAGAGAAAACAGGCACAAAATTGTTTCAACTTCCAATTTATAGTCAACATTTCAATACGTCAGTTGTTAGCATGAACTCCGATTATATGCTTAATAGTATATTTACTTTGTCGATGCAAAATCATGATATGAAAATCTCAGTCCTGTTTATACATTTAAACGCCTCCATTCTATTTGAAAACACAATAAATATCTCATCTATTCCGAAGGTTTAAATATCTTTAGTCATTATGTTTTTCTGCCTGTTACTAACCTTTTTTTTTTTTGCAACTATCTGAAATTGTAGTATTTGCAATTTCACTTTTATTACTAAAGATTCTTCGTGAATGTAATCCACCAGACCAGAACCAGTCAGTGTCTTATTTATCTATTTTATAAGCATTACGATATGTCACTACCACGATTTGATGCTTCTTGTGACTTAATTCTTTAGTCAACATTCTTGTGTGCCTGGTGTATTTAATACATTATATGTACAATTCCTATATTGGAAAATACTGAACAACTTATTTATTATGCGTTTTTATGTTATGCATAATATTAACATTATTAACGATAGTATGTAATAACAACTAACTATATCTGTCTAACTGATAATATGTAAATATTTGAAATTTCGATTAGATATTTTTATAATTGTAATATAATGAAAATGTAAAATATTACATGTTATGCATAACATAATGTTGATCATAATGTACTTTGGAGAGTATGTTTGGATAATTCCCATGATGGTATTACATTATTGTATGGTTCCAAACAACAGACAAGAAGATATTTCATTATTGAATTGACAAAACCAACGTTTTGTAATTTATATTAACATCAATCAAATGATGTCAGAAAATACTTGTATGAATTTAGTATTCTCTATTTATTTTTATGTTTAACAAATTTAAAATAAAATCCATCTATTTTTTTGATTTTTTTTTTTATATTTCATTTTTTGCATTTGGTCATTAATCAAATTGAAATGTTACACGAGAGATAATAATTATAAGTTAATCATATTTTTATTTTTTTCTTTCCTGTTAATTTTTAATTTTTTTTTTTTTTTGTTGCTCTCCAGAAATATTATATTCAACATGTAATTAACCATATAATATTTTTATGTCGGCAATGCTAAATGAAGTCAAATAAATCTCACAAGGTTAATTGTATCTGATGTTTCAATTTCATTGAATAGATTAATTTTGATAATTTAACTTTGGAAACGTTTTCTGTGGCTCTGTACTTACTATTCCTTACCAAGATTTTTTGATTCATTCAAAATTTTACTAATTATAATTGATGACCATAAATTTAGGAGAAATGTCATATGTTTTTTAGATTGTTTATGAAAAATTTTGAAATCTATCTCCACATCAATGCAATATTATGATATCAGCATCTACATAGCGGAATATATTAAAGTTGTATACAACTGCTTGAAGAACAATGGAACTTGGCAATATCGAAGCCAGCATCTCTATCAACTAAATATATTGAATAATTTGCTATCCACATCTTATTTAATTGATATCAAAATTTATATGAATCGAACATTTCCAGAATAATTGTAAACATTTATATCGATTCGAGAATTTAATTAAACCAACGTTGTATAATATTATGGAATGATGCATTCCATTAGAAGTAGGGTTTCCGGCAAAAATTTGAGGAACCAAAGATTTCCCAAAATGATTATGAAAGGGGGGCTGGCGATTTATTCCCCCTATTCCCCCCATTGAACAGCTGCGATTACATATTATACTGTTCCCTTATCGCTAAGCTTCTCCGCTGTCTCGTCTTGAAGTGGTAAAAAATTCGCTTAGAAAATTTGAATAGATAAAAATAAACAGAGAAGATATAAAGAGCTAATAAAAACGTTGGAATAATAAATCCACAAATGTTGAAAAATTTTCCACTTTCTATCACATAAAAATATTAATAAAATGTATCGATTAGATATGATAACAAACTTGCTAGAACTGAATCAAGAGAACATAGTACACCTGTTGAGAACAAAAGTTGAAATATCTTGTAAAACGGTTTGGAAGCCTAATACATCTACTAAAAATATGTCAAATATTTTTTTGCGCTTAAAAACCAAAAATAACCTAAATACTTATAGTCTTTAGGGATTGCACATCAACCATAAAAAATTGATTCCTTGCATCTTTCCTCCTATCGCCAAAACACTTTGTTCAATAATTCTCGAAATATTTAATGTTTTCCTTTGATAAAGATATTCTCATGTTTATGAACTGCTTACAAATTCTCAAATTTATAGGAAATTGTGACACTTTTGCATTAGATATGATGTGAGTAGGGAAATTCACATAAATTAAAAACTAACTTCTGGAACAAATCCAGCAAAAACATAGAACGTAATTTGTAGAAATTTTGTCATAAATAGAAAAAAGGACATGATTGTGTTAATAAATCATATACTTTTGAAGAATAATGGATCACTATCATTTTGAGGGAAATGCTAATTTTGTAGTTAAACCGTTTTTAATAGGATAAACAATTTAAAACCTTAAGCGATAGAAGATTCGAATGTCTGAAATACTTTGAAAATAATTTGGTGGAAGATCTTATTAATGTTTATAATATAATTAATTATCTGCTGATTTGGAGTACAAGTGTAATAAGTTCTTATCACCGATAACAAAGACATGTCTTTTATTGGCATTTAAACGAGTGCTTAAATATAATGAGATTTACGGTAAAATGTGTCATATTGCATAAGAACTCGATTAGATGTGAAATTGAAGTAGATTACTAGTTACTTAGGTGCCATAACACTAAGATTCTTCGCGAATATCAGCTTTCCTGCGACATATGTATATGAATATGTAATCAGCAATAAGTAGAGTAGCAAAAATCCTTGTAACAGATAATGTTGGTATTTTAGTACCCAAAATTAAGCCTATATTAGTCACAAGAATCCTAAATGTTTGTTTTTTTATTACTTAACAGATTATTGAAAATATTGTTAAGTGACCAATGTAATGTATTTTAATTTCTAAATTAAACGTCTACAGACAGATAACAACATACACTCGAATCCCATAGGATTCAATATAATTATTTGTATATTGGACGTATTTTTGATGCATTTACAATATTAAACAATTTAAATACAATACAGTTTTGTAAACTAAATGAAAACATATGTTTGAAAGAAATAAATAAATATAATTGAAAATCTAGTTATACCTAAATGCATTCATTGAGTGCATTTTATGTGCATCGTGTGAGGTCATTAACATAATTATTTTTTCAAAATTAAACAAAAATAATATGTATTTTTATAGCTTTCAAAAATCTAGTGGATGTATACATCCGAAAAAGATATTATTAATAAGATTCTAAAATAGTTATATTGAGTTAATGTCTGATTTATAATAGTAGTATAAAATGATTGAAGGGACTTAGAGTTATATCGTACGATTTAAAAAAGTGTGACGTAAAATTTAAATTATAGTTCTTAGCGTAAAAATATGATTTTAAAAAAAAAATATTTTTTTTATTAAATTTAAATTTTGTAGAATTTTCAAATATTCATAGATCGCTTACTAAATTCCGGCTCGAAGGACCAGCAATATTATATGATATATCTATTGTAATAGTTCGTTTCTAAGTTGACTCGATCGTTTCCATGTACGAGTATCACGTATAATTATCGCCAACTATTATATAATCATATCGTCCTAAATCAGTTTCTATTAAATTATGTAAACAAAGTTAAAATAATCACATTGACTTATTATGTCTATTTTACTTGTAAAATAAAAAATGAAAATCCTTAACTCTTCTCTCAAGTCATATTAAAAACTAAATTATTTAAGGACCAATGTCTTCTTCATAAATTAGATTTAGAATTTTCAATTAATTCAATGCTATTTCTAATGGATTCAATAAAATATTCAAAACCTCAAACAAGTCGTAAGTGAATTAAGTTTTCTAATAAATTTTGAATATATTCTCGTTGTACAAAAATAGTACTAGTGTATACTTTAAATTTAAATGAATATTCTCGTACTTTTACACAAACAATAAATGTTTTAAAGCTTATTTTAAATTAATTTCAATAGCCTAAAGCATTCAATATACTATTCTTTAGGTTGACTATAGTGTATATGGGAGATGGAAAAAATAGGAAATGAAAAGGATTCGTATATTCAATCTTTGTTAAAAATAAAATAATTTAATTATAGTTAAATAAAGTTATTTGTTCGTAAAATTTAGTTCAGCATTTTGTTTCTGAGTTTTCCAAAAAAGAAATCAATTATATAATATATAGACTTTTTATTCTGAAAACTATTTTCAAGTTGAATTTTATAGGATTCGGTTTTAATACATATATATATATATATATAGATATCTAAAGAATTACTTTAAGGATTTCACTTTAAGGAACATAAATTTCTGAAATTGTTAATATTCAAATTCTGAATATACTTACAGTAAGCTTGTAGTGGTGTACCACCAAACTTTTCTATGCTTATGTTTTATTATTAGTACACCAATCTCACATTAACATAAAATTATATAGCATAAATTCCATGACAAGAATTGGGGGTAGAATTGCTTTAAATGTTTAGCAAATTATTGCCAAAAGTACTTACTTTGGTGTAGAGAGTAGATATCCAATTCCATACGTTTGATAAAGTTTATAAATTTGATATCACTAATAAGATACTATTCCTTTTTGTATGTGGTTCCATTTGTGATGCTATGCGAACATACACTCAATAAAATACAACCATTATTTTTAGGCCCTGGGAACAAAGTTCCAAGGGTCTATTGTATTTGATTCCGTTCATGTAACGCCAAGAAATAAACATCTCAGAAAAAAAAAACGTTACATAGAAGTGCTTATAAATAAAAAAAACAGTTGATTTAAGTATGTCCGTCCGTCCGTCCGTCCGTACGTACGCACGATAACTTGAGAATGTTTCGAGATATCGCTATAAAATTTTGCACATGCCATTTTTATCTGATTTTTGAGGTTAAGTTCGAAGATGTGGAAGATTGGAGTACTCCTTCAAGTACCTCCCATACATAATTTTTACTCTTTTTAGATTAAAATTGCGTGTATAATACATACAGACTTCAAATATAACTGATATTATAATTGAAAGAATGTGTGGGAGTATAATCTTAATCGGATTACTCCTTGAAGTACCTCCCATTTATATTGCACACGATATCTTGAAATTGTTTTGAAATATCGCCATGAAATTATGCACGTGTCATTTCTCTCTCATTTGTGAGCGATAGTTCGAAGGTGAGAAAAATTGAAGTACTCCTTCAAGTACCTCGCATACACACTTTTTACTACTTTTAGATTAAAATTGGATTTATAATATCAAAGAACAATATAATGATATTATTCTTTGGTATTATATACCTCAATTTTAAGGCGCTGGTAACAAAGTTTCAATAGACTATTGTATTTGAGATCGTTGACGTATCGCCTTAAAGGAACAATAGTAATTATAATTAAAAATATATGAAAATGATAATTTGATCAGATAACTTCCTAGCGTACCTACATGTATAATTTTACTCTTTACTGATTAAAATAAATTATATGCTAGTAACACATTCACTAATTTAAGCGAAAATTCAAGGTACGAGATATCAACTATTTTGAAATTCCGTTTAATGAATATTTATATATAATGTGATCCGTTAAACAATTTTCAGAGCCTATATAATAAATGTTGCCACCAATTATACGTTTCTTTTGTTTTTAATCACAAAATAACGTTGTCTTACTTAAACTTAAGAGAATCGTTGTCGGACACAAAATGTGTAAGATTCTAGCAGAGAAGCGATTGACAATCATGGATCGATGTTTGGCATGATTAATGTTTTTAAAAATTTTAATTTGTTTATAAATAATGGAAATGGAAAAATAACAGGTATTTCGACATAGTTGACTGAAAAATAATCACGACGATGAGCCATAATTTTTCGAATCAAATAAAGATAGAATTTTTCACAAAATTATCAATGCAATCTAATTTGATGGGGTTGCTAATTTTGTTAAAAATGGTCAATTTTTAATGTATTTATGTAATAGGTTTTGGTTGTAGTGTTATCTACTTTTCGTTGATCTTTATCAGTTACTTAATAACTGCCATTCTTAACACTTTACCGTTTATAGTTATTAATTAGGTTATTGGTTCTGACTTCTAATTGTATTAAAATTTAATGCAATGTCATTTGTATATTCTATATTTTCGACAATTATTGCACAATCATCAAGATAATACTTCCCAATACATAATTGAAATTACATTTTCTATGACTGAAATAAATGTTAGAATAATAAAATTAGCGTTTGACGTGAACATCAAAAAATCAAAAGGACCAGACATTAGAACAAGTTTGTATATATTTAAAAAGTAACGATTTAACTGACGGTCAACTTTATGTGGATATATGTCCAATATGTAGACGAGAGGTCTGCCGACGTAAAAATAAAAGTTGATAGTGGCATGGAACAAACGACATTGAGCACTGAATAATCTGAGAAGATTTATACGTAAAAATACTATACTTCTTCTGCCTTGTCTTTTTTCTTATTCAGGGTCGGCCCTACTACTTCTATTTTTCCACAAGTTTCTGTCTTGTGTATCGTTACTTTCAAGTAATTTTGAACAACTGATAACCAAGTAGCTTGTGGGCGACCGCGTTTCCTTACATCTTTTCCAATATTCAA
>JANSTX010021639.1:0-15930 GCA_027564355.1 Penthetria funebris
AATAAAATAATATATTCTGAAATCATTTTAGATGCACCAATATTTGTTTATGTTCATGGTGGTTATTGGCAAGAATTAACTAAAGATATATCAGCTTATTCAGTATTACCATTAATAAAAGCGGGCTATAAAGTTATCATTATGGATTACAATTTATGTCCAACGGTAACATTAGAGAAATTAATTGAACAAGTTACGAGTGGTGGTGAATTTATATTGAAGTATGCAGAAAAATTGGGTGCAAGGTAAGAGAACCTCCACAAATTTCACCACAATTAAATGAGCTTTCCATTTTTTTTTATCCATAAATTATCTTATTTATATGATGCAGATTTGTTAGTTTTGCTGGTCATTCAGCTGGTGCCCATATCGTTATGTGTATGTTAAATTCATTTTATAATTCAACAATAGCAACAATTTCTTCATCCTCAAAATTACTGATAAAAAATATTTATTTAATATCTGGTGTTTATGATCTTCATGAATTACAACACACCGATTGTGCCAATAAAAATAATTTACTATCATTAAATGTAGAAAATATTGTTAGTCTATCACCAATGAAATTCAATTTTAACAATTGGATTCAAAATCCTGGACAAATTAATGTTTATGTTGCCGAATTTGAAAGTTCAACATTTATACAACAGGCAAAAGATATTGCAAAATTAATTGAAAATTCATTTGATAGCAAATACATTAATGTTTATAATTTAATTGAAAATTGTGATCATTTTAATATTGCTGAGAATTTATCAAATGAACAGTTCATCTTAACACAGAAAATTATTAATGATATTTTATAAATTAATTTTTTGTGTTTAAAATGTGTGTATTTAAATTTGAATATAAACTAAATGATGTAATTACTATAAAGAATTTAGATATCATGTGACAATTAAATCTTCACAATTAATCACAAATGATCTTTTAGGTGGTAGCTTTTGACGTCATTTTATACCACATTAAGTTATCTCACGAAATTATGAACGCTTGGGGGAAGAGATGAGAGATGAGATAGATCAATAATGACAATAACTTTATAAACGCTGGCTTTGTATGCAGTAGTGTGAAAGAGGAAATCATGTTATTCATGATGTCTGGGATTTGCGTGGGACCAAAAATTAGTTGGTTAAGAAGATTTATAATAGCCAAAATATTTGACATAAATGCCTGAATTGTCTCAATCTCCTGCAAATACAATTTTCACATCCGGCGAAGAGGCAAATAAATACACCAAAAATAATATCATATCTTTAAAATGTTTTGTGTTTTTACTGTACAAAATGTGAGATTAAAAAGGAATCAGCTTGCGGCTGTTATTATTATTGATGCACTTCACGAACATGAAGAAAACACGAACATCATTGGATTAAAAATAATATATCTGGATTTTTTTTTAAACATTTAATGAAATTTTTCGCTACAATCGGTTCTATTTTGATGGTAATTTATCGGTGAAAGAATTTCATCCACATGAATTGATCAGTTTGTCAGCTAATATAAACGTAATATTACATCCTAATTTATTGTTTGGCGCTATGAAAATAGTCTTTTAATGTTTAATAATCACACAAAGTATAGTAGTTTCTTATTTTTATAAAATACTAATGTCTAATCTAATACAAATTTTACTGGAGGTGTAATGTAATTGATGGATCAACACAACCCTATGATATATTAATTGCTAATTAAAATCTAATTAATCTATCAGTCATTTTGTACATTCAATTGAATAACACAATATTAATGTTTACATTAAATTATATTATTATTTCATTGAAACGTTTTTATTAAATTCATACAATAAAAAACAAATAAATATCGATCAATCATTAATTGAATAAATTTTTCTTTTTTTTTTTTTATAATTCATTCTTTTTCGTTAATATTTAAAATTAAGCATTTTATTTATGTACATTTTAAAATTTCACCCCTATCAATGATGAGCATTTGTTAATAAAAATAATTTCGAATTACAAACAACAAAAATTGGTTGCCCTTTAATGCAATTAACAAAATCTTATAATGTCTATAATTGAACCAACCCTTACCATTCATGCATTCACTTTCCCATTGCTCTAGCATGAAATTTTTCATCTCATTTATTTATTAAAAATTAAACATTTTCTCATTTTATTTTTCATTAGTCTAATTTCAATTCATCATCATCGGATATTAGAATTTCTTCTTCATTTAATAATTGTAATGATGTTGATGTTGTACTAGGACTTTCAATTGTTGTTGTTTCATCTTCTTCATCACTATTTTCATCACTATTACTTATTTTATGATCTGCCTGAGATTCATTTTTATTATTTACAATAATATTCTCATTTTCTTTATTATTTTCCGTATCAGTACTGGCTGTATCTTTTAAAATTGTTTGATGATCGGTTATGGGTGTTGGTGGTGTTGGTTTCTCTTGTGCTGCAGCATATCTAAAGATTTGATTGTTTTTTTTTTTTTTTGTTATCATTAAAACTTGAATTATTAAATATAAATAAATGTAAAAAGAGAAAAATACACAAACCAACATAAACAAACATACCGATCAATAATATCATTAATACGTGAATGAAATTTTTGATTTTCAATTAATTTTGCCTGTAATATTGGATCTTCAATGGCAGGATCACATATATTTGTTCCAGTAAAATAATCGACTGTTTGATATAAATCGGTTTTTCGTCTTTTCTGTAACGCTCGTCCAATCTTTATAAAGGCATCTTGGGCTGTGAATAACATAAAAAATGATAAACATAAATTTATTGCAAATTTTGTTTTGAGCGTACAACTTATTAATAAGCGCATAATAACATAACGCGAATTAAAGTAAATGGAAAGCTAACAAATTAAATTCCAATAATCCACCAGGATACTAGTTTGAGTCCTACATTGTTCAATATAGTTATAAACAAAATCATATTGAAAATTAAATCTACTGGGATTGGTTATAGAATGCGAATTGACATCATTTGTCATGCGGACGATGCTGTTCTCATTTGCAGAAAATGAGGACGATTTGCAACGTCTATTATTTACATTTAAATAAGATGCTGAAAGTTTAAACATGTTAATATCTACCATGAAAACAAAATCAATTGTTTTTAGAACCAATAAGATGCAAACTAGTGGTAGATAATATACCAATTGAGCAAGTCATGAGTTTCCGTTATTTGGTTGCAGAAACCAGCGGCTATCGAGATATTATTGCAGATGTTTGCTATGAAACCAACAAGGCTGCATCAATATCTGGATGCCTTCGTGACGACATTTGGAAAGAAATGAAAAGAATTTCAGATAATACAATCGCAAATATTGCAATGAAACAACACTCAGGTGGAACACGACCTATAGGAATGGCTCTGAAGAGATGGCGAGAAAGTTGAACATCCGCATATCAAAACAAAATTGTTAAAATAACACAGGTCTATGACCTAACAAAAAAAAGAAGAAGAAGAAGAAGAAAATGATCTATAAAATCAAAATCAAAACCTGTTGCAATTATAAATTGCTAGATAATTAGTAAATATTAAAAATTAGACATCACTGACGAACATAGTCGTTTCATCTGTACACCTGGACAGAACAATCTATCGACGTGAATTATTGTTGTTATTAGTTTGTTATTTATATGTTTTATCAACCAGTCGACAAACACGATATTAACAACAGTATCGATCAATACACGCCATTACTGACATACAATATTGTGAGCGATTTTATTGGTAACACATTGCGTAGATATAAAAATTGGTTCAGGAATCTCAATAATATTTGGCAACGCAAATCATCGCACCAAATTGGCTCCACCAATTTTATGATTATGTGAATTGGGAAACGATAATAGTCAAAGCTATTGCTTTGCTAATGGCGGTACAATTGTCATTTTGCAGTGATGTTCATTCGTTTAAAGATACAAATTAGAATATCGTAGTCGGTCATATTTTCCAACAGAGACTATATCGAATCATGGCGTTTTAACATCATACCCATCATACCCAAAGGCACTGTAAATAAAAAGGAAAACAAAACGAATTTCATAAACAACAAATAAATCAATGACACTTACCAACAGATTTCATTTCATCTTTACTTAAATTAAAACCATACTGTGAATTGCATAATTCAAGACAACGTAATACATCAAACATATCGGGAAAAATTTTCGTTCGATTAACAAATGTTTGTATGGTTTTATTAAATTGTGGATAACGTGTACCATCGAATTTTATCGGTTTCCTAACCAATCGATGGGCATGCTTACTTTCACCAGTTATATCGCAAATTTTCTCATAAATTTCACATGCCCGTTTTTTATAACGTTCGACCAATAGAAATGTTGAATTTAAATCATCATTTAAATCAACATCGGTTTCATCTAATTTGGCAATTATTTTATTTATTTTATATAGGGCCAAATTTAAACGTTTTATTTGTTGATCTTTACGTTTATTACCGGTTAAATTTGTGGCATCCTCATTTGTTAATACCGTATTGCCACTTTTACGTCGTATATTTAATTCTTCCAAAATGCCGGACACTTTTAAATATACTAAACTTGGATTTGTTTGTATGTCATCGGTAACACTGTCGACAGTTTTACAAAAACTTTTTGAATTCACAAAATCCGGATGCACACTTTCATAATAACGAATTAATTTTTTATTTATTAATATGTCCATGTCAGTGGTTGGATCAGCCTGTTTACATGATATAATTAATTTTTTAAATGATTCATTTAATGGTGTTTTATTTTGGTTTTCTTGGTGGTGCTGCTGTAATTGTTGATCTTGTTTTGATGGTATTTTATCGTTTTTATTGATAATACTATTATTATTATTATTATTATTATTTGTATTTAAATTATCAATAAATTGACAAGAATCATCATCTGAATTATTTTGTATTGATTGTTCATCTTTTGTACTATTTATACTTTCTTCGTCACTAATGATATTATTCTCTTCAAAATTCGACCTGCTTGTCACTTTATCAGATAATTTAGTAGGTTGAATACGTTTAATTTTCTTTATTGTATTTGATGATGCTGACGTTATATTTGCTGATATTATATTTTGTGTACTAATATTAATAATTTTTTTTAAGTCATTATAACTACTTAAATTATTATGATTACTAATGTTATTATTAATATTATTTACATTATTATTACTAAAAATATTATTACTATAATTTTTATTATTTTTAAATTCATGGTTATTATCCTCTTGATTCAGTGGAACAAATGTTATTTCACCGGTCTGTATTTTTTGGTTAAAGTGTTTCGTATTTGTATTTGAATTGTTGACTTGCACCATCACATTATTAGTATTACTATTACTATTATTTGTAGTAGTTGTTGTAGCAGTAGTACTAGTACTACTACTACTACTACCACTACTATTATTATTTTTATTATTATTATTATTATTATTATTAATATTATTACTACTACTAGTTGTGGTAACACAAGCAGAAGATGCTACAACTATAGTTGTAATTGGTATAGAATTGGTTGTAATACACGAAATATTACTATGTACTTTACTAAAATTAGTAAAATTTAATGCAACTGGATCACCTTGTAATGATGATAATGATGATATTGTTGATAAATTAGTAACTTTCATTTTAAATTGATTTGTTGTAAATAAATTATCTGATTTTTGAAATTTACGTTTATTTTTTCGTATAACTTTGCCAACATTCGGATCATTTGCCTGAAAATAAATGAATAAATACAATAATATAAGAATATGATTTAGAATGACGATGTGGATATAATTAAATAGATAATTAAAATTATTAAGCTACATTAGATGAAATGATGATTGTAAAGTAGACGTTCACTATATTCCAATTAAGTCTATATAGATACGTGGGCATTACCACATAGCTTATCTGTGGTATCATATTTGCGGTCTATAGGCTCTTTATTTTGATAAAATTATGTCCATAGTAAATGAAAAGCTGGACCTATGTAAACATCAAACGATTCAAAGCAAATGTTTACAAATTTTCTTTTTCTTCTACATAATTCTATACAAGACTTGCCGTCAATTGGTCCAGTGGGTAAGTCGAATATATGTACTGAGGGTCCCAAATTAGTCTTAAAAACATAAAAATTCTGTCCAAATGACCACTAGTGGGAACAATAATAAAAAACGATTAATTCTACATAAGAAGCGGGGCACTTAAAACAGTTTTTATGTTGTTTTTAAAAAAAACATAAAGGAGTAGTCCAATGACTAAAACAATAAATTAAATGTTATAAGGAATTGTCCAAGTACTATGTCAATACCACAAGTATTGTAAAACCTCCACAAATACAACCGCAAGCGATATAAATTATATTTGAAATATCAACATAACATTTTTTTAAAAAAAAAATAGATTCTCCTACAACTGCTTCTAATTGAAAAATCAAAAACCCCCAAATAATTTAGAAAGAAATAATTAAAAATTCAGTAAAAAGTACAGGCGGTAAAAACAACAATACAAGGAGGTTAGTATTGGAGGCAAAATTCTTTTAAAATATTTTCATTTTATTGGCAAAATATTAAACGTGGAACTTTTCTTTACATTTATATAAGGAAAATCGAAATTAATGTTTATTAATATAACACAAAATATACTAAAACAGACTGCACAAAAAAAAAAAAAAAAAAAAAAAAATAAAAAACTTCATCAACAACCGAGGAATCCAAAATTATGACTGCTTCGTCCATTTTTCTCAATTGATTTTTACGTCTGATTTTCTGGCAATGATTAATAAATTTTAATTTGATAAAACAATTAATTTGTTGCAAATGAATTACGCAGTAATTCACATTTAATTACTAAATATTTTTATGGATAATTCGATGTTTTGCATTAGCTTTTTTTTTTCATCAACAACTACAACCATTAAAACTGACAGTTGTCAGAATTATTTTTGTTTTAAATTGTACTATGAGGTATGTTCATTTATATATTTGGCTGAATGTGAAACATTATGGTACATTTACAATGGATAGTCAGTTAAAAACATGACAAATTTAGTAAAAATATGGCTTCCATTCCGGTTGGTAATGTTTTCAGAAATTAATGCTATTTAATATATTATAAAATTGTTTGTAAGCTTAAGTTTATTTGTTAATAATTTAATGAGTGATTTAAATTAATTGATAACATTAAAATTTTAATGGCACTATCATTTGTAAAAGTGGATGTTATATATGATGGAATTGTTTTAAAGTGAAAAGCTATAATTTCTCAGCCCGGTAAATAAAATTTGTATTAAATTATTAATTTAAATTCAATAATTCATACACTGAGACGACTAGTCTTGGTGATGTTACAAGATAAGATAGATGCCGCAGAGATTGTTTGTTTTAATTTACATCTTCACTGTATGTTCATCTGAATTTAATCTATTTAAATTGTTTGGAACAATCGCGTAACCAAGTAACATTGAGAGTCGACACGTTTTCTCACACCAATTCCAACATCTTAAGCCCAATTTTAATGCTTTATTTATTTGCGGTATGAGCATTACGTGACTACCGTTCGTACACCATCATAATATAATTTTAGTGATTTTATGGGTAAAAGGTGCAACTTTTAAAATGCTTCGAATATGCTTAATTTTAATTCAATCCTTCAATGTGACTGGATGATCGATCCACAGTATCTCAACATTCACAACTCGATTGTGTGCCATTTCTGCATATTTTCGCAGTCCAACATTCAAAACCGTAAATTATTGCTGATCGAACGAACTATACATAGTTTTATGCACCTTGTCCTTTACTTTTCGTGGTATTTTTCGATAACATATAGAACACCGAACTCGTTGATCGAATTCCACAGATTTTTTTTTGTTTCCAGTTCATATTGACCCGTCACAAACATTCAAAACCATAAATTATTGATGGTAAAACGAACTACAGTTGTAGGCACCCTGTCTTTTACTGTTCGTGGTATTTTTCGATAACATAATCCAATCGCTAATTTTATTTCAATCCTTCAATGTGACTGGATGATCAACAGTATCTCAACATTCTCAACTCCATTGTGTGAACGTCATTTCTGCATATTTTCGCAGTCAAACATTCAAAACCGTAAATTATTGCTGATCGAACGAACTATATATAGTTGTATACACTTTGTTCTTTACTTTTCGTGGTATTTTTCGATAACAAATAGAACACCGGACCCGTTGATCCAATCCCACAGATTTTTTTTTGTTTCCAGTTCATATTGACCGTCACTTATTAAAACTTTGTCATCTACAAATGATATAGTGAAAGAGAAATCTCAGACAGATGTTGTATAACAAAACCCTTTTGATCCACACCACTGTTTAACATTGAATGACCTAGATGTTGTACAATTTGTTCGGTATATATATACAGTTTTGGGACTTTAATGCTTGCCAAGCAAGATTTGTAGGTACTCAGCACCAACTGCCTTATTTCGCTTCCTGTAAACTAACTACATTATCTGGTCCCAAAATAGGATTTGATTCACTTATCTATCGCTAAGACTATTCTTAATCGTTCAAATGCTGCTTAAAGAAGTATTGCTTCCGCCTATTAATTACTTCTTTATCCGAAATTAAAAACTATTCTTTCATCTTTTATAGATGTGACGGCATGTATGATTGTAGCATTTCTTTGTTCACCAATTTTGTATGTCGCTATGTTTAAGCAAATAATATTCACCTGTTAATATTTAAGTACATAGATGGTTTATTACTATCCTATGAAATTATGTAATGGCAATGTGTGATAAAATGTATGGAAGCTCACATTATAAATTACTAAAATATGATGCCCAATAGTTGTTCACTGATGTTTTCATAAAAAATTCTACTGCATTTAATGTATATGCATTTAATATTTAATTGAGCGGTGCATTGTAATGCATTATTTTTACGTTGTCATTATCGGACTATTAGATTAGATTGGATTGTTTTGTGAGGGTTAAGGTACTTTAAATTTCACCACCACCTCGATACAGAGAATCAACTATTGTACCACAATCTGTGTTCAAAATTCGAAATGTCTTTTAAATGCAGGATGCATCCTTCCATGCATGATAGTCGCATTCACATAAAATATGCTCGGAAGTTTGATATTTATTGTTGTAATATCTACTTGTCTGACTGATATTTTTATAATCCGAAACATAATTAATACCTGCTTGGTGGTGAATATGGAGTATCCGACTAACATTTTGATATTACGCTCAACTTATATTTACCTTCATGTGATGCTACCGGAAACAGGATCATAGTATATGTCTGTTTTATGGTGTTTGATCGTTGTCACAAAAATATTTATTAATCACTTGTTTGTGGGACTTTGATGTATGTATAAACATGTTTTAAATAAACTAAGCAGCTGCGAATTTACACACCATTATATTTTGGTATATTATACAATGGTGTAGTTTGTCTGTTTTCAGATTAACTAGATCAGTTTTTGTTTCTAAAGGTCTCCAAACGTCAATAAAAGTGTTATAAAGTATCTATAGATATTTTTAATACTATAAACTTGTATAAATTGTAACGGAGCCCAAATTTATTTGAACAAATTACTCTTCTTTGTGTTTTAGTGGCAATTCTACGGGCAATTTCTTTCCGTAGATGCAACAAGACTAATAAATAAGACGCCAATTTTATACCCGTATCTAGAAATTGTTTTGTATTTTCTTCTCATTATCTATGAATCGACGAAAAAAATTATTATGAACATATTTCTATTATTGATAAAGTAGATGTAATCCTTTTTTCCGAGGAAAAATTCATTTTTGTTGAGAATATGTGAAACATAGTAATGATTGATGTTCAAGAATAATTTTCATCGGTTGTTCTCTCTCTACGACACTATTTAATGCAAATTTGTTTTTGATTTCAAAGTCTGGCACAATCAGCCGGTGCTTATAAAACTATGGGATTGCTGTATCCATCTCAGAGAAATGCTCAAATGTAACAAACGCTACTAATTTCCGTCTTTCCGCTTAACATACTCAACAAACTAAAATGAAATTACTCGATTGGTTATTTTTAAATTCAAAAAATTATTTTATTTTATATTATAAAATAAAACAATTAATAAATTGATGATGGAAATACATAAAAGTGATGATGAGATTATTGTTGAATCTCTGTCTCAGTCTGTCAATCTTTAATAGTTCCTAAATTTTATAAAACATTAACAATTAAAATTTATTATCTACTTTTATGAAAAAAAAAAAAAAAAAAAATAAATAAAAATTAATTATTACTTTGATAAAATACCATCTTTTTTGGCAAGTCTGGCAATACAATCATCAGATTCACCCATCATTCGGATAGCACCACAAATTGCATATACTTTTGATGTTGATGTCATAATTCCTGTTACTGGATCAACATCGGCAATATTTAATTGAACTGATGCATGATCTTTTGCATGAATGATGCGATTACTTGCAGAACTGAAAAAAAAAGAAAGAATTATTTACAGTAGACATTCTAATGTTATCGATCTCTTCACAATTTCCCCGATTTCTTTCAAATATTTCTATGCAATTTAATGTATCAAATACTGAGAACCAGTTGGTTGAAGATGCATAAATACTTTCTAATCAATTAAATTTTTATTAGACAACATTAGACTACAATCAGACAACAGATAATCTGGCTGATTTGTTTTCTCCAATGGATAAAATCTAATATTCATCCAATTCGTAAATTAATTACAAGGAAAGATACATTTTAAACTAATAATTCAGTTTATTATCCTGTTCGTGTATAAAATCTCCTAGTTGATTATTCACCAGAAAAATAGTTTATTTGCAATTAGAAGTACTAACCAACAAAACCGAAAATTACTTTACATTAACCACGTGTATAAAACTTACCATTTTCTTGGACAATATAAATCAACAAATACTCCAGCGTCGTTTTCCATTTTTAATTTATCTATAATAATAGAGAAAATTACATTTAATTTGCGAATATTTTAAATATAAAAATAATTTATTTTACAAATATATTTACTTTTTTTACTTGAAAAATTCAATAAAATAACAAATTCGTAATGGCTTACAAAATTGAAAAGAATAAAACTTTGCTGTTGATTTTAGTACTTTGGATGAGAGTAGGGTCAAAACTTTTCTAAAGTAGGGATTTAATTTTATAATATTATTTTTAATTAAAACTATATTTTCTATATTATACATATAGAGCTGTAATTTTAATAAATTTTTAAAACTATTATAAATATGTGCATTATAAATTTTAAAAAGAAACCAAAAAAATAAAGAAATAATTTTATTTAAATCTACGAAATAAAGTGAAAAAATAATAAAAAAATGATTGTGAATTTATTTATTACCGGATAATAAATATTATTGTGAAGCACTGTACCGCAAACGTTCAGCAACTTAATAAATAAAATGTTATTATTGTCATTAATTCTCAAATATTTTGACATATCAAACATTTTAATTTGTGTATTTTTATATTTCTTATTTTGTTTTTTGTTTATATCATAGAAAGATTTGAATTAAATTATAATTTCAATCGTGAAAAATAATTAGATAAAATAATAATAAAAAAAAAGTAAAAATAGTAGCATTTGTTATAGGTCAGTTTTTTATTTTTATTAAAAATCTAGTGTTTGGTTGAGAAATGGTTTTTGTTTTTTTTGTCAATTTTCTATTTCTCCCAAAATTCAAGAAGTAAAGTGATTTTAATAATTCAAAGAAGTCGAACACCCGAAATTCTATAATTAAATACCATTTTTACGTGTACAAAACTTAAATTTATAAAAGTTTTAAATAACGTAATTGCATTGCAATAATATTTTATGTGATTGTTTAATGTTCATTAGCATGAATACCACAAATATGGAGACAGGATGCAGTAGCTACAATCAGCCGTATATTTAACGTATTTATGATTTTATTATTTCTTTTATTTTATCTAACAGTAGGTTTACCGATTAACATTTTCTACTAATTCATTAATTTGTATCTAATCAGTAAGGGATGTTTATATTTTTAACTTATCCACTATCTGTAAAAAATGTTATCATTATTAACTGACTACATTTATTGACTTCAAGGTGTTGTTAAACTGAATATTGAACATAATCTTAACATGTACTCTAAAAGGGCAAATATGGATGGCATTACGCTGTAAATGCCATTTCTTATACACGTATGAAACATCAAATGGCAACAACGCTGTACTGTGAAACATATAAAGGGTCTTTCATTAAGTGTGATACAATGTTAATTTGAAATAAAATATACAATGGTTAAGAAGTTTTTTCTTTTTTATTTTGAAGAATGTTCCTAATCCAATACATTACATTTTGTACAATATTTCATTCAGAACACCATCACGGTTACGTCTGATGCAATCCCTACTAAAAAATATATCACACATATTGAAAGACCCTTTAGTTAGTCGTTAATAAAAAAATTCAATATTTTGATAGAGATGGTGTCAATGTGGCAAGATAAATACAGCCAATATTTATATTATATATAACCATTATTACATTGTAAATACATTCGGTATCGTGATTGTCGTCATGTTTACTTGTTTACGACAAAGAATAGATATGATTTACTATATAGAAAGTTTAATTTATGTGCGAAATTGACATGACACTCTACAATTCTATAAATTAAAAATTAAATTATTGAAGACAAAACGGCTCCCTATTAAAATCTTTATCTCACCACGATGTCGCTTCGAATACATGATCCCAAATATGTCAACTATGGACACATAACTGTGTTATGTTGTTAATATAATATTCGATTACGCGAGAATATAATGTCACATCAATAAACTAACTAGCTGACACTATAATTCTTACGATATTTGTTGTTGCAACTAAATTGATGAATGTAGAATTAAGTTGATGATGCTGGCAAATTACAAAATCAATTTTTTTTTTAAATTTAGAAAAACGATTACATCAACAAAAATACAAATTGATTTTAAACCTCAAAATTATATTCCAAAAACATGTTGATAATCAATTGATAATGAATTGAAAGCTGAATTATTGTAAAGGCTTAATTACAGTATTAAGAACATGGCTGAGTACATAGATAATCGAAGAGATGAGAAAGAAAGTAAATATTTAATAACATTGACGGCCTTGCCCCATGTTTTCACGACAAACTAAGGTGAAGATGATTAAACTGACATATTTCACATATTTATATATTTCCTATAGAATATTAAGACTAATGCTATGTTTTATAGTCACAAAGAAGAAAAAAAAAGTGTTTCTCATTAATTTCTCATTTCTCATTTCCTCGCGTGTATATCTTTAAATGGATATTATCAACCAGAAAATAATATTAACAAAAAAAAAAATTCTAACCATCCACTTCAACATTGATTTTCAACTTTGTTGTATATTCTAACATACCACGGATTTTTTTCTCTTTTTTAAATATAATAACATTTTTCCTCTGTAGTGTTGTTATGTGACTGGCTAGTATTATAGAATACCTACCTACCTTTGCTGTAACTACTGCTGATATTAAATTTTCTTTCAGTTAAACATTATTTGTAAAATACTTTTTGAATTTAGTTTGTATTCAACACTCAGAGTAGGAAGGAACACGACTATTAAATATAAATTTCATGTTTATTTATTGTGAGTTTTCATTTTAAACTCTTATTTTGCTAACTGTTACTTTAAATACATTTTGTACTTGTGTATATTACGAGTATTTTGGTTTTTCTTAAAATTTTATATTTTATTATCAGTGCCAATGTTTACATCTAATTTTCTTTATTTGTAATTTCTGATGTAATCAAATTTTGTTTAAAAATAGCCTGAAAAAGCGAAATTTATTTGTTATATTATAGTGAAATTAAGGAATAGAAAAAATTTTTGAGAAAAAATCCCTGTAGAATAACAAAATTTTTATTAGAAAATATAATTATAGTTAGTGAAGTGGAAGATGTAATGATAAAAATTATTAGGAAATTTAATAATAAATTAATTAATAAAATTAATTTAATATGCTCAAAATAATAGAAAATTTATTAATAAAATTATGTGATTTACATTTAATTTATTTCAATTGATTTAAATTATTTTTATATATTAAATATTGTAAATAAGTGAATGAGATCAAGGACTGGGTAAACTTTATATTGTTTATATGCAATTAAAATTATAAGATGTCGTTAAAGGTAATTAATTATAAAATAGTGAAATTTGCATATAATAGAAATGTTATAGTTGTTGTTAAGACGTACATAATTTGAATAAATCAAAGGATTGTCAAGGCAAAAGTGTGCGAAATTTTAATGAATGGCTAAGTTGACTGTGTGGCAATGGATGAAAAAATAATGACTGAATTGCTTGTTCTACTTTTGACATATGTTTGGGATTATAATTGAAGGTTATTACGTGTACGAATATCCTGGTATTGTAAAAGAAAAATATAATTTATTTTACTGTACTGTTAAATACGTGTTTCGTGGGATCACTTAATTTGTATTAAGTATACCTAACACATACTTTTTAATTATACTCTTTACTTCGCTTACTTTTAATTTTTATGATTTTAAATACATACTTCTGTTTTCATGATATTGCGAAAGAAAAATATTTATTTTATATATGAGGGTATCGACATACTTTTTTCTTTTTTTTGGTAGTACTGTATTTATTTATTATACATAACATGCTCTTAATTTTACCATATAAATTTCCCAAAACTATTGCACTTCTGATATTGTAAAAGAAAAACATTTCTTATTTTGCATTGATATGTAGGTACCAAACATGTGTAATTTTGTAATTTTTTTTACACATTACACGTACTTTTTATTTATGCTCTTCATACTTTATTCATTAAATTTCATCTTGCCTAAACCATCTGTTCTTCTGGTATTGCAACAGAAAAATATATTTTATTTGACGGTATTACTCTACTCCGCATACTTTGTATGTCCACCCTTCCTACACTTTAATCTTCAAGAATTACAAAATATTTTTTTTTTTTTGATATTTCGAGGGTTTCCTTAGTGTTTATACTTTTAATTTGTTTACATCTTTCTAACGTTTCTGATTTTCCGGTGCTATTGAAATAGATTGCAAATATATTTGCTTAATTTTTGCGGATCGCATAAAAGTAAATTTATTTACTTACTAGCTGGACTATTAAACCTTAAAATATCATCCTTGTGTATTTTACCACAGAAATTTGAGAATTAATTTTAAAAATATGTATTTGATTTTTATCATCTTAAATGAATGATCATGTAGGATGCAGTACAAATAAATCTTATATTATCTATAGTTTGTTGGTAATTTTTTTATATCAATCAGGTCGATGAACATAATACTTGACTATCGTTAATTTTTATCAGATTTCATCGAGTTACATGATCCATCTCCACATCTGACCAGTGGTACCAGTTTCTTTAAAAACAGTTCTTCGTCATATTATTTTTGGTCGACCAAAAGTTTTTTTTACAAATACTCGGTTCCAAGACAGAATTGATCCTATTGTGTAAATAATTGTTGTTTATTTTGTTCAGTAAGGTGATGTGATGCCAGTTCTCATACATACTCAAATTACACTTCTTATTTTTTACCCTTCTCTTGAATCTTGCTCGGATAATTCTTCCTGTCAACAAAACTCTCCTTTTCTTTGTTCATTAGCAATAAACCAATTCTATTACTATGATCCTCCATGTGACTTGGGTTTGCATAAAACAAGCGAATTTTAACGAATCTTATTGTATTCCTGTCGTATCCGAGGCTATTTGTTGATATGTCATGTGTCTTGTTGGTTTAAATTAATTAAATGTTAAAATTATGCTAATTATAAGGACCTTGCATTGAAAATGTCGATTTAGATAACAGTTGGCGTAACTGGCGTTGTGTGCATCGGAACACACCG